>OMLF01033228.1:13948-35983 GCA_900302615.1 Holocentrus rufus
CTCCTGAACAGCTGCAACAAGCACACACACACACGCACACACACACACACACAGACACACACACACACACACACAGATATCAGCTATTAGGGCTAACTCACAATAGACTCAAACAGTGAACTCAGCAGTTTGCTATCATACATACCAGGATATGTAAACCAGACTACTCACCCAGCATCACAAATTGTGTATTTATGAGGCATTCACACACTCACACAGTTCATGACAACATATAAAGGGACATTTCCTCACACTGCTACACTTTCTTCACTCATGGACTGTTACTTTTCACCATCATAGTAGATATTTCCCACTTTCAACCCCGTGTCCACATTAAAGTTAAAGGCACAGTGTGAGGCCAAAACACTGGAAGGCTATGCATGTGCTTTGCCGATGCTTGGTGGCATTGTTGCGGTGCAATCACGCCACCTTCTGGACAGTACTGACACCACGATGGCTCACGGCCACGTTGTTAATACTGCTACAGTACAAGGAGAATCAGGTTAAAGGCCCCAAAGGGAAATGGGACCATTATTTATTGGCTATTTAAATTAATGCAATGCAGCACTGCATTGATTGGCTGTAGGGTAGAAGCTGTACAATCATTATTGGCACCGTAATGTCAGTGCTACAATAAATGTGTAATGTCTCATTTAACATGCAAGCTTCAATTAAGGGCTTCAGTGCATTCAAGTTTAGACAGCCAAGCTCTATTAGACTTGGCTCAACTGTAGGATGCAGGTGGGCAGACCAGCTTGCATTTAGCTGTACAGTGCTGAGTAGTGTCTATTCCTATCTACCTCATACACTGTGCAATGCCAGCATTGTACTGTGGCGCAATATAGGATACTTAAGCACCACATCAGTGAACTTGTATTGAAGTCAAGTTACAGTTTTAAGTGATGCATCAATCCAGTACAGTGTCATTCTAATAATAGCACGCCGAGCAGCTTTATTTAGACTTTGCAGCACGGCGCGATATGAATTTGACTCGCTGTTGCTGCAGCTATCGCTGGTGTGCTCTCAACTATCAAATGAGGATAAACTGGAGAATCGATCGGATCGGAAAATATTTTTATTTAAGTAAGTAAAGCAACCAATCACATAGGCTTACAGGTTGAAAATGCCTACCTGCTCACACACATTTATGCACACACATGCCCACACACATCAACTCAGTTGCATACATACTCACAATGTGATTGTATATAGGTTGTACATAGGCAGATAGAAACAGTGGTCTTATGTAGATTAAACAGGATGTCCTTACCTCCTGCTAGAGACAGATACACATAAAAGAAAGCACTGTAACATCTGGAATGGATTTGGTAAACGGGGCTGGAAATCATTGGCCAATGCGTTGTTAGCCATCCAGTCCCTCATGTATACAGAAGTGAAAATGGCCTGATCAAATTTAGCCACTAGTGCTAAAGGTGAGGATTGGTATTTCTAGAAAACGCTGTCCACACATAATGTAAAGCTCTCAAGCATAATGGCCTTCATGTAGTTAATAATAAAAAAAAAATATTTTATTATGTTTTATCATCTTTGCAATGTCAGAGGAAAGCTATCATTGTGGAATATTGGTCCATTTTGCTTTTCATTTGTAATTGTCTGTTGACTTAGACATGACTTGTCATTTGTCATTCCTATTTTTGTGCTCTGATTATCTTATTTAATGGTTCTGTAATATTATGAATGCTCAGAGGTTTTTTTTTTTTGGAAGTGAGCAGTTATGTCATTATTATTGTTTTATATTGGCAGAAGCAAACTAGGGACAGAAGCTGTTGGAGGGCGAGGGCGAATTTTTAATGGGGGGAAGTTGTATATTTTATTGAAAACGTCAAGTCTGCATTTAACAAATTAGCATGCTATTTTAGGAATATTCTCTCTTTGGTACTTGTTGCTGTTGCTGAAATATAAGCAAACACACAAGTATGCCCGTAGTAACTGACAGATACGATTAACATCTCATGAGAAAAAACTGTCTTCCAGCATCAACCAGTTTGTCAGTTATTCTCCTAGAACTTAAAGAGTCCTGAAACCGCTCTTATCCAACTCTGTCATCATAGATTTTGTTTGCCTGACTGGTTAATGTGTGCAAAGAAGAAAGAAATGCACAACTAGCCATCTGCAGTGGACAAAATTAGCGCTATTATGTTACAAAAGATCTCCTTTTTTTGTTTTATTTTTTTCCCTTCTTGATATGTGTTGTATTTTCTGAATTTCTATGTTTATTTTGATTTTTGTTTTTTAATAAAACAGCAGATGACAGTGGTTCCCACGTGTGAACTTATTTCGGTGTATCAAATCTAGTATCAAATCTACTCATAGTGGACCTGTTACAAGGCAATTTGCACCTGAGAAATATAGTCACACTGTACACCTCATGATTCATTTGAACTTGGGTGTTGAAAGGTTTGAAAGCTTAGACTTTCTGCTTTTATTGTCATTTCCACGTATGCATGTGTCATATGTACCAGTGATCAAAATTGCATTTCACACAGACTGCAGTGCCACATAAAAACAAATGGTACACAAATATAAAAAAAATATATCAAAAGATAATATAATAAATACTATAGTAATCGTGTGATATAAAATATAGCAATATGTTATATAATATACTATAATGATGTAATGATAAAAGCTGATGGGATATAGTATAATTTTAGACGATACATATAGTAATGTAATAGTAATACAATAGTGTAATACTTCTAATAATAGTAATAGTAAGATACATAATAGTGATATTAATAGCAATGAGAGTGTAATAAAAAAGGATGCAACATAAGCATAAAAAGGTGCATAATAAAAGGATTAAACAACATAGGCATAAAAAAAACACACCTGACATAGGCCGTGAGTAATGGCAGTGGTAGCAGGTAGCCAGTGTGCATTTGATAATGATGGGTGTGCGGGGGCTGTTAGAGGGGTTTCTCTCCTTGTTGCTTAGTGACAAACACTGGACACCTCAGTCATATTGAGACATTCTTATGGATTAATATAGAAAGAAGCCAGTCCAGGTTATGTAACTGGTCTCTGCTAGTGGAGGGAGTGGCAGCCTGCTGCAGAAAAGTCTTTATAGGACTCCTGAATTCAGCTGAATGAGAGAAACCCAGCCAGAGGGAGTGAGAGTGTCACCAAGTACTTTTGAGAGAATAAAAGAGTGAGAGAATGGGGACAATAGGGAGCAACACCATATCATAACTGTATTGAAATTCACTCTAGGTGACTCCCTTTGAACTTGCATCATGTTCATTCTCTGTAGCACACAAGCTAAGGTGACCTGATACCAGATGCATTGTGGCATCAACAAAAAGCTCATTTGGCTCATGTTAATCGTGAAAATATTTGAATCATGATGTGGAAATAAGCACTGGGTGGGGAAAAGTACAGAAATCCTTCACATAACTAAAGGTAGCATATACTGTTTAAACTCTAACAGTGCATTATATTTTATGGGCTTATTTTATGTTTTGCCTATAAAACTATGTTCTCCAAATTCTTCACTACAGTTGTCAGATAAATGCAGTGGTGTAAAAAGTACAAGTTCCTTCTGAAATGTAGAGCAGAGTATAAACTCAGGTAAAGTGCTAGTATCAAGACTGTACTTAAATAAAGTAACTGAGTAAATGAGGTTGGCTACTTTCCACAACTGGAAATAAGCACCAATAACAGCACATCCTCACAAGACATGGTCAGAGATTATTAACACTGCATGGTTACCATGGAAAGTTAGAATGATAAATGTGAAAAAGGTTTTATATCCTGGTGAAGCTGTAGTACATTTTAAGAGATATTAAATAACATTTGTAGAAGTTAACTGGCTAACTTAGGAATTTTAGTTTATGAAATGCCCCACAGAACTGTGTGAACAGAAAGAAACAGAAGATGTCAAACATTTCGGGTTAAGGAGAACTTTGATAGCCTTGCGCTGCCCGAGTTTCCAGTCGGACAAAGTTGAATGGTGCACTCGACAGAAGTCGCAGGAAGTAAGAGAAATTCACGTGCACAACCTTAAAACATGAAAAACATGAAAAAACACAACAATACGTCCAAAAAGGGCAAATTCAAGCCAGGGTCCAAGAAAAGAGAAAATAAATGCGTTGTTATGTTTGACGACAAAGACCGACAGTAAGTAAACCCGCTGATAAAGTTATTATAAATATAGCTATCAGCTGTTAGCCACAGTAACGTTAGCCGTCATTGGTTCAGTTAACTATTAGCATTAGCTTCTAAGCCAAGTTTGGCTAGACTTTACCTGTGTGGAGTATTATCACTTAACGTATCGTGTATGCTAATCTGCAGTGACTTGTTTAAGAGGCCATGCCTGTTCACAATAAATGGTAATTATCATGTGTTCGTTATGGCAACTTTTAAGGCTTTCTTCTCCTCTGCCCTGTCAGGGAATACCTCACTGGTTTCCACAAGCGAAAGGTGGAGAGGAGGAAAGCTGCAGTGGCAGAAATCCGGAAGAAAATCAAGGAGGAGCAGATCAGAGTCCGAGAAGAGGTAACTGTAAAGGAGGCAAAGAGATGAGGGTTTAAGTAAGATTCTGCAATGGACATAGACTGATTAAAGATTACTTCTCATTTCAGAGGCATAAGGAATATTTGAAGATGCTCAAGGACAGGAGAGAAGCTCTTGGTGGGTAGTAAAACAGGAAATTACATGTACATTCTCCCCATCCATTCATCGGTATCCCTAAAAATTATTCCGTCTGTCTTTCCCTCTCCTTTCATCCCACCTCTCAGAGGATGATGAAGATGACCTGGAGGACGCGATAACAGGCACAACAGAGTCTGTACAGTTTGATCACCCAAACCACACCGTCACCGTGACAACCATCAGTGATCTTGACCTGACAGGGGATCGCCTTCTCGGGATTACAGATAATCAGGTAAAGATTTGATCTCTGTCCGGTTACTTGTAGATTCTAGATGTAGCTTTTTGACCTGGTTGCTCAAAAAATAAATAAATAAATAAAAAAATAATAAAATAATGGACTCAAATGCTGAGGTATTGTCACATTCAGGGGTGAAGAGGGGGCTTGTGATCAAAAGGTCGACTGAACATCTGCAAAAATTTGAGTGGGGAAATTGGGTCAGTCATTTTCTCCCCAGCTTCAACAAACTAGTTTGTGGTTGCACTGAGTGCTTCCCAGGTGCAAACAAACTGTGTGAATGTGAAGCAGGGCCTTGGGCAGTTTCGCTTAACATAAACAGTTCAAGTTACTATTGATACAAGCAACTTTACTGCTGGAAATTAAACTGCACTAATACTCAGAATCTTGATGCTTTCCAGGTGAATGGAGAGAGTGAAGGTGAGAATGAAGGAGGGGAAGAAGGAGAGGAGCCGAAAAGCACTGCGATGCCAAGGAAAGCCGGAAATCCCATCCTCAACAAAAAGTAAGCACACAGCTCTGCACTTCACACCCAAGGACTGTTATTTACATCAACACTGTATTGCATTACTGCCATCATATTTCCCTCCTCCATGACACCCACAGCGCTGTAGTGGCATAAGAACTAATGCTCACTTGCCTTTTTGTCGTCGCTTTAATTTGTCCTGCCTGCCATTTTCCAGCCTCTCTTCACCCACCTGTGTTGTTTTTTTTCTCTCTCTTCACGCTGCTACAGGATTCGCTCCCTGACAGCTTCGCTCAACATGCACACCCAGCAGCGGAAGAGGAAAGGGAAGCAGGAAGGCCGGAGAGGACGAGGCCATGGGACAGACAAGAAGCCCGGCGTCGGGGACAGAAAGGGCCGATCCGGCAGGACCAGCAAGAAGCACAGGCGCCGACAGACAGGGAAGAGGGTGTATCACCAAGACTGAAATAGTGTCAGTGAACAGAAAATGTAGGCTTTGGTGACTGAACCATGAAGAGACTTGATTGTTTCCTTCAAATTCCCATAGACAAACTTTATGCTTTGTATGAGGTGGAGTTGTCTGTGGTGAAAAGTTGCTAAACACAAACTGACATGGACGCTCAGTGTGGGACGGTCCCACCCTGACAAGGCTCAGTATTTCCACAGGATCTGCCTGTTGAAGCTTTTTCATCCGGTCACATTTGTACACAAACTGTTTTTGTAATGTTTTATTTTTTCAAATGTATACATGATGTCTTTACTTGGATTTTGATTAAATGAAAAGAAGAAACATGCTAATAAGTTACCTTGTGTTGCAGTCAAGTGTTTATACAGTGAGTGTGTTCTGTCTGGAATTTTGTCTCCCTGTAGTCTATTGTTTGATAGGAAATGTGACACTCCAGTCAACATCCTCTCGAGAGCATCAGGAAATTAACCCTGAGCTTTGTGTTTCCTATAACTCACAGTGTTACCTGTGTGTGGTCTAACAGGAACAAGCTGCTGTCACAGTTACTCAGTAGAGCACCTTATTTCTTGTTTATCTGAAGAACTTCATACTACCTGGCCAGTGGCTTCAATGTATGTTAAACCCATACCTCACCAGTGTTTATTTATTTACGTTAACCTGAGCCAGCGCGTGCCAGCTGTCACTAGTACGAGAGTTTCATTTCGCTTTCTAAAGCCCATGATATTTAATACAACCGCTCAATGGAGGAACCGCCATGGCACTGGCTCCATTTTGGCTCGCTGGTCTGTGTTTGGTTCAGGGCCTCCGCAGTGTCAGCTGAGAGCCAACATGGCGGTCGTGTGTGCTTCAGTTTCAGCCATTGTGAAGAGCAGCCAATCGGATCTGTCTGAGTGGTTGGCAGCTTGAGGGGATAGAGAGCATGGGGGAAGAGGCATGTGTGCCTGATGGGGGTCTGATGGACAGTTTATCCTCTTGACTCCTAAAGCCATATTCTCATTTGGAGTGACGACGGGGGCTTCTTCTATCAGGTAATGCTGATCACTATTCTGCCTGTCATTTTTAGATCAAAATACTCATCAATAAGTGTCTTCAGTTCTTATTATCTCACTTTTTTGCTTCTTAGCTATCAGAAACAGGAGTTTCTAAAAGGTGTTTAATAATACTGTGGTTAGCAGTAATCTTATTCTGTGGTCAGCTTTGATAGTGTTCTGACTGGATTGTGTTTCACTGTCCTCTTGTGATAGTTATCTACCTTAATAGTTCCGCTTTACATTGTGCATGCACCATGAAATAAAACATCCGCTTAAGCTGCTATTCTGAGCTCTTGCCCAGTACCTACACTTGTCTCCTGTTGTGCAATATCACAATCAGCATGTATTACAGCATATCTATTTATGTAAGGAAACTGTGATAATTCTGCTTTTTTTTTGTTTGTTTGTTTCACATCTTTTGTGGAAGATGCTCTGCAAGTTTTGGTCTGGTACTTTCCTACTGTCTACATGTCTGCCCAGCACAGACACAACACAGATACAGTAACCATTTATAAGGATATATGTAACACTGCATGGTGAGTGCACGTGCTGAATTTATGGTGCATTTGTGGTGCATAACTTAAAAATGTGTAGCAGTGTGATGTGTAATTCACTGTGCAGCTGTCCCTCCCCACCACCCCCCCTGCTTCTGTCTGTCAGTGTTCTCTGCGGGATGCGATGAGTGAGCAGGTGCCCCCTCCGGACCCGCCATGCCCCTCTCCGGCGATGAGCCCGTCTGCCCCAAGTTCCAGCCCAACATCTTCGACTCCTCCCGCTGCCACGACTGCCTGCGCCAGAAGCATCTGCACGGCGGCGCGGGGGACAGCAGAGAGGCAGTGCCACAGCAGAAAGACACAGCAGAGACTGGGACAGGTACCGGGACCGGAACTGGGATTGGGTCACTGCCAGGCAAAGGAGCCCCACTACCAACAATCCCATCCCAGGCAGAGGAAAGGGACACCAGCAGCAAGGTAAGAAAGAGGAGAGGCAGGAGCGGAAGAGGGAGGGAGAGGCACAGGGCAGGCGAGATAACCGGATTAAGACAGAGAGGAGAGAAGGCTGATTGGGCCGCAGAGAAAGAACAAGTAGAATGGGTGCTGAGTGATGAGATTAGTTGGGCTGGAAGACGTGCCAGTGGATGAGGGCATCAGGGGTCACAGATGAGGTCAGGAGGACACTGGAGTCCAACGCTAAGCAGCAAGGAGAGTGAATGAGGTAATGTTTTGCTTGAGTCAGCTTCAACTGTGTCATGCAGATATGTATTTACACAGTCTCCCACTATGATTTGGATCAGGAAAGAACCCATGTGAGCTGTTTTTCTCTTAAAGAAGCATTCACTCGTTACTGAAGTCTGAGTTTCTATGGGGCAGTAAGGAGATCATATAGTGCCTGGGAACAAATACGGATGTAAACACATTTAGTGAGATTGGCTTTGACTCTTTTTGTGAGTGTAGTGAATTAAAATGAAAAGGTCAGAGAGAGAAAGAGGGAGAGGGAGAGGGAGGGAGGGAGGTGGCAGTGGCTCCCATTACAAATTAATGAAGGCAGGATCATTTACTGCCCTTTTGGGAATCACTTGTAATATTAGACAGGGGCAGTGCTCAGAAAAAGACAGCCACTTGTTTATAAAAGTATTAAAACTACAAATAACAGAACAGCAACCAGTTTTTTATTCTGCATCCATGACATCCTATGATTATGTATCGTATTTGCTGGAAAAGTGCAACCATGCATTACTAATGGTTCATGGAAACAGATATTGTGAAGGAAAATATGTGAGTAAACACTGCATCTTAGAGTTTTCCATTCCTGTGTGTTTTGTCGGCATTGTCATAGCCTGACTACAGTTCCCAAGAAGCTTAGGGAGCAATGCCAATTAATTACTGACATTTACAGACAGTGAAGTCAAAGGTTTTTTGTTGCTTTTTTTAAGACAAGCCATTTGAGGAGAAGGATTTACTTTAAGAAAAACCTGTAATGAAATAATAATGAGGAGAGCCGCGAGCCGGGTCGGGTTACAGCGGTGTAACCCTAATCGAACGACAGACTGAACATGTGAGTGTGTGTCAGACAGAGGTCTGGGAGGACAGAGGGGAAAGGCTCTATTCAGCTGACTTCTACACATGGAGACTGAGCCAGACAGACAGACAGACAGACTGAGGAATGTTAAGTATGTGCATTCTTACTAGGAAATGGCTGATGTGTACTTTGTTATGGACAGTGTGTGTTGTGGGTGGACAAATAGCTTTAAAGAGTATGTCATCATCTGTCAAAGGTGTCATATATCAGCTTCGGTTGGCAGCCTAGACGTCGTTTCTGAATAGACAGTCCAGTTTTTGTAAATGTCACGGGCAACATCAGTACCTCTTGCCGCCGTCGGTTGGAGTTTGATGTGACATTGTGATTGGCTCCTGTGTTATCTTGTCAACCTATCAGGAGGACTCTGATGCCCTGTCAGTGGTGAGCAGCTACTGTGATGTCAATGGAGGCCGTCTGGGCTATGAGAGCTCGCTGTGCATCCTGAGCCCGGATTGTGAACTTTACATCTGTGACGGAGACGACGACGACAGCACTGACAGGTACGGAAAAACCGGTGATTGACATGAAGACTGTAGGCTTTAATATGCAGTGTTTAATAAGAGTACTGCAGGTATTAATATGCAAATATCCATTAATAAGACAAACTAGAATATTGTAGTGCTTTAATGGATTATGAGCATTGATAGGCAAATTGGTTTGGCAGTGATCTGTCTAATACCAAATGGCTTACACGGACTTATTGAGAAAAGGTATTGTAGTTTACTGTGTGTTACATCAGTGTGTTTATCACTTGGAGATACTGAATCTAGGGCTCCTTATTAGGGAAAGTATGTTTCTTAATATGTTGTTGTCATATTTCCCTGCTGTTTCTTTTTATAATGAAACCACTGTGAGATGTTCAACAACTGATGTTTTGAGTCTCAAAAGTCTTTACTCATGTTTCCTGACCCAAATTGCTAGAAACAGAGAAGAGTTCCATGCAGAAGTAGTTTCTATATTATATTTATTATATTATTTTTTCTCTCTCTTCCTCTCACTCTGTCTGTCTCTCTCTCTCCCCCTGTCACCGGTCCATCTCTACCCTTGCCATTCCCATTCCATCTCCTCCTCCGCCCAGCTGCCGTGACCAGAGTGACTACCAGGAGTACAGCGGCTCCATCAGCGCAGAGGACGACTACCTGCCAATCCGCCGCCATCCGACGAACCTTGGGATGACACGGCTTGACCCTCCGCCCCACCGTCCCAACCCTCGAGCCTGGATGGAGGAGGCTCGGACCAGGGACAGCTTCAGTAGGCGCTCAGTTTCTATTATTATTATATATTTTTTTGCCTTTAGCTGTTCTTAAGGAGTCAGCACACTTGAGAAAGTGATAGGAAAGATGTGAGTTCAGGTGACTCAAACCCATGACATCACAAGTATATGGCCTAGTAGGTGTCTAAGTTTCCAGGGTGCACAAGTCTTTTTTTTTTTTAAAGGAAAATCACTGTCTAAGTATATTTTCTGTTAACTTAAGCAGAAAAGTTTGGTGACATTGAAGAGAGAGACAACTGAACTGTTAATGGAACCTGAGTGATGAAATAAAATATTGGCCACGCAGCAACTGTCAGTACGTTCCTTTTTAATACAGCAGATTGAAGGATAACAAGCAGAGGGAGGAATGTGACAGCATCACCTGAGCTGTCATTTGAACATGCACATGTCATTTGAACACATGTATGAAGCCTGTACATTTGCAGACTGAGTCTCCGATACAGCTATGTCTTACTGCACTTGACCAATCTGTATCTAGTTACAGCCAAAGGTGTTCTTTACCTGGCAATGCTGACAACTAACCTCTGTTTGATGTCACCAGTTGAGGTGTCTCAGGGCAATTATCCGTAATGCAATATCGCCAAGTTTGTGTCACGAAATGCTTGGCAGTTGAACTTTGACTTGTGCGTCTTGTATCTCACTTATTCCCTCTGTCCCTCACTCGTTCTGTCCCTGTCACCTGTTTTTTTCTCAGGGTTAAAAGGCGAGAGAGAGCACCGTGAAAGTGGCTACTTCTCCCTGGGGAGGGCAGCAGGTGCCCGGTCATTACGTGATAATAGTCCGTCCCCTCCTTTCCGCCATTTTGAGAGAGGACATCCCATTTTCAGCACCCGAAATATTGAACCCAAAGATACCATCCCCTTCCGCAACCCTAATCTGGGTGTGGCCTCTGAAAGGCTGAACCCAGAGGTTATAAACGAGGACCTGCCTGTGGAAATCCCTCCTCCTGACCCCCTTGACATTGCCATCGAGGTTGAGGCTCAAGTTGGCCCTCGCTCCCCAAGCCCAACCCCTTTTAAGATAGCAGAGTCACTGGCCTCCACTGGCCGTAAAGGCGGCAGTTCGTACGGCAGGGGGAACCTCTCCTCCCACAGCTCATCCTATCAGCAATCAGGACGTTTTGATTCATCAAGACAAGGCTCCGCCCTTCAGTCTCGCTCTTCTTCTCCCTTGCGTGGAAGTTCACCGTTCAGGCGCAGTGAGTCCACTGTATCCCTCAACAGGCATAGCTTTGATGGTGGAGGGAAGTCTCAGGGGCGAGAGCAAAAATCCAGAAGCCCCTCACAGGGCACATATGGGCGAGGTGTTGAGTCGGGAACATTGCCTAGAAACTTCAAATCATTTGCTGGTTCAGTTAAATCGCAGCCCAGCACCATTTCTGACTTTAGGAGTGCGTTGCGTAAAACTGAGGTAAATGGATCTTTAAATGGTCGTGGCCGAGACAGCAGAAGCTCATCTCCTTCAAGGAGGGACTATAAATCTACGAGTCAGACCTCGCTTCGTAAAACAGAAACCACCAGCAGTTTGTCAAATGGACGCGGGCGAGATAGTCGCACTGCTTCTCCCACCAGGAGAACATATGACAGTCTGCGGGATAGTCAGAACTCCTCACCACCGAGGAGAAATTACAGTTCGTCCAGCCAATCCCTCCTTCATAAATCAGAATCAGTCACATCCCTGAACGGACGTAGTCACCGTGGACGCTGTGGCTCCCCTATAAGAGAAGGCTATGACATTGAAAGCCAGGCCCTGCTGCGTAACCCAGAGGCCCGCAACGGACTGAATGACCAAGAACATGAGAGTCCCAGCTTGACTCCGTCCAGACGAAGCTATGACGCACCAAGCCAATCTGTGCTACGTAAGACTGAAACAAGCAGTTTCAGTGGCAGTCGAGGTCGGGACAGTCGTAGCTCCTCTCCTGGAAGGAGAAGCTCCGAGGCCCCTGGTCAGTATCTACTTAGGAAAACAAACACCAGTGGCTCGTTAAATGGCCAAAGTCGTGAAAGCCGGAATTCTTCCCCTTTGAGAAGAAGCTATGACCCTCCTAGTCAGTCCCTGTTGCGAAAATCTGAAGTGGACGGCTCTGCCAGAAGTCGTGACAGCCACAGTTCATTGCTCTCCAGGAAAAGCTATGATGCTCCTGGCCAATCATCGCTGAGGAAGACAGACACCGGCAGCTCCCTGAACAGCAGGAGTCACAGCAGCCACAACTCCTCTCCCACTAGAAAAGGCAACACTGACCCACCTGGGTACTCACTCCTGAGAAATGCCACCAGTGGAGATTCTAGCCATTCCTATCAGAGAAAAAGCACTTACAGCGATGCAAGGTCTGACTCCAGTCGCTCACCGCGCTCCTGGCGGGAATCCACTCATTCCCTGCGAAGCTCCTCGTTATCTCGTGCAGCCTCGCCCTCCAGGCAGGCCGCGGACGGCAGCAGGACAACATTCTCCCAGAGGACTCCTGTTGTCACCATAGAAACATCCAGGAGTTCCAGCATCAACAGATCTGGCGGTGGTAGACGAGCTCTTGGAGACCGTAGCTCCTCCCCCAACAACAGTAGGCCCTCCCACCGGACACGGAGCCCCTCCCCCTCGCTGCGTGTGTCTCCTCCTCAGATGCGGAGACACACGTCATCCCAGAGCTCGATGGAGTCCTCGGAGTCGGGCCAGCTGTCAGGGGGGTCGATGGGGCGGAACAGGGAGGAGTATGCCATGATGGCCGACCTGCCGAAGGTCAAGATGATCCATCAGAGGGTGGGGCCAAGGCACATGGAGCGGGCTCAGAGCCAGCAGCCCTTGCGGAGGCAGGAGCTCTTTAAACCAGCCAGGTCTGTCACATGACATCACCAAGGGGCTGAGGTGCAGCTTCTGTAACAAGGAGAAGAAGGGAAAGAGTTTATAGGATGTAGAATGGAAGGACATGTTTCTTAAGTGATAGTGTAATATGTAATTATATGATATTAAAGCTATTGCATGTTTACTTAGTGGGGCAACTGTAGTATTTCAAAACTGCATTACTAAAGGGGTAAAGTTAGTATTTACATGGTGTTTGATAGTTTACAAACTACTGGTCTTAAATTGGGAGAGATGAGATGGGATGACGTAACACCTGTTCAAAAATTTGAAGCCTTCAACTGGCTCTGCTGCCTCCATATCATCCCTCCTCTTATACTGTGAACAAATCAGACACTGACACCCCCACTGTGATGTTTCAGCCACTCCCTGAGTAAGCAGCCCTCCGCAGAGTGGGACGATACAGGGGACCCTGACAGAGAATATGCAGGATGGCAGTACGGTGGCAGTGGGCGTCTGTCTAGAGCTCACTCCTCCTCTTCACTGCAGGTAGGCAGTTTGAACAGAAAAGAAACATGTTGAGCAAGCTACCTTTTCAAAATTGAGAGGCCTTTATTGATTTACACTCTCAAAAATCCATATTTTACAAGAGTAGCTTTGCACAAACTTATTGGGAGAACGTTATAGCTCACACAATAGCTAAACAAAACATTTTATTGGATTACCTGAGAGCGGAGAGATAGAGAGAATAGAGTGGCAACAGTATACTGCATGTGTATTGTCTTTGCATTAACTCCGTGTGTTACTCCAGATTTCCTTCTGTACAATTATTATAACAAGATGCATTCCAGTGGTTGCTGTCACCTGCATAACATGTTAATAGATAACCACATCTCCCACACACCGTACACCAGATTAAAGAAATCCTTTGTGTAGGTGCCTTTGTTTGCTCTGTTAGATGTTGAATGTCTTCATAACTACAAGCTGCTCCTCTCCAGAGGTCTGGTAGTCCCACGATAGAGGAGGGCAGTTCTTGGAAAGGTAATCATCACAGAGCTGAACAAATGCAGGTATGTTATGCAGTTTGTCTGACTATATTTGTGTTCTCTCTCTCTCTCTCTCTCTCTCTGTATTTGTGTGTGTGTGCATGTGTGCAATTGCATATTTGTGTGGAGAGAAAGTGTTCCAGAGGGTATGAAAGAGTTTCCATGTCTTTGCTTCCCACTTTGCCATACAGAGGGCCCATAGTGCTTATCTATTTTGACTGCTTTGACTAATAATGTTAGGATCATCATAAACCTGTATTACTGTCAGATGTTGCATTACAAATTTGTTCGGTTCGTTTGAATGCTCGTATTACATATTGACTAGACTTGCTGGCATCCGCTTCTTGTCTACTTACAAATCCCATCAATTAATTTCAAAGCTTTTAGCCTGCTCCTGTGTCTGGCCTACATTCAACCTATACTTCTTTTTGCACCCTGTTTTAAAGGCTGCTTATTGTGTGTCTATAGACTTCACCTACACCCTAAAGGCATTTCATAAGACTGACTGAGCTTTGGCAGTTGTGGTCTGCTGGGGCATGTGTTGAAATTCCTGAACTGAAACCAATAGCTACCAAGAGAGGATTTAGGGGCTGTGCCATAATGTTTGCCAACTTAAATATATTCAGCCAGGAAAAAGCATAGTGTCTTTGTTCTATATATGTTCATATTTTTATTAGATATCTTGTCAGTTTTGTTGTGAAAGCTTTCTTACTTTGAACGTGAACATTTCAATGTGTAAATGTTTTGTGTCAGTGGCAGGCAGTCTGGGCGCAGGGCATCCATAACTTTTTTCATATCAGTGGATTTTTAGAAGGGAGGATTTTTGTGGTCTGCCTGCGCTGTAGGTGTGGACATAAAAGGACGGAGTGACACCTCTGACCATCATAGCTATTAAAATACATTTTCTCGTTGTGCTAATCTGTAATGGGTGTAACTAAACGACACTGAACTATTTCTCATTTTGCTTCGGACGCCCAGTATCACCCTCAGGGACCCGTGGAGGTCCTTGGGCCCCAGTTTGGGAACCAACTATGCGGTTAGGTAGGCTTGTTTTCTCAAACGATCTTCGCGGATCCGCCCAGGAAGTGGCAGACAGCGCAGGAGAGAGCGGAGCCCTCAGCAGCAGCTGCAGCAGCACCCACGACTTGTCAGAAAGTTGTGAAATTACTTTTGTTTTTTCCACCAGCAGTTTGTCTGCTAAAAGTTCAGTCGAGGGAATTAACTTTCTGCTTTGGCCCGAGTAGAACGATTTATTTCAACGGCTGTTTGCGGTTCTCCGGTTAACATGGGGAGGAATGGCGGGGTTTTAACGTTACCTAAATTCGCATAACGTTAGCTAGCATCCTGCGATAAAATTACTTTTTTTTTTACACGAGAGGATTGAGAAGAAAGTTTGGGGCAGGAAGGCCCCCAGTCTTTGTGGAATATAAGCTAACTTAACAGTACTTTTCTCCTGTCTTGATATATTTTTTGCCCTCTGGATTCTGTTATCATGACGGTAAGTTGTACTTTGATAGCAGCTGGTTCTCTCTGCCTCTGAAATGCTTGTCTCTTTCTTCCTGAATTTATCTAAAATGAACTCTGGTCCAGTAGACTGTCAGTCTGTCAGTTTGTTGCCAGATAGTGTTGGCAGGATAACGTTTTAACAGACTGCCTGTGTATAAAGTTGGGTGTCCAAGTGGGTAGATCTGCTTGAAACGCCTTCGAAATTGAGATATGTCTTTCGCTGGTTTCTGTTGAGTTTATGCCAGTGGCTAAGGTTTCTAAATTTATGGTGCTGTGACAACTGTGTAAACGCATGCTGGCTGCAGGTGCGCAAGAGTTTCATGTGTTTACCCAGTGTTGTTTACTGTAGTAGAGAGTGTTATTAGCCAGTACGTGTCAGTTTTTACAGCCGCATTGTCTTCCACATGTTTCCTGTTTGCACTTGCATCCACACAGCCAAGAAGCCTAGAGATGTTTTTATATAATAACCTCGAAATACGTGCCTCACTAAACCACTGCAAACCTATAACTCTGATCTGACACAAGCAATGCACCAATGTTATGCATCATTTCAGTAAAGGGATTCCTTCCTTCACATTGTGTAGAGTTAATCCATTTAACTAAAGAGAAAGTAAAGAGGAGGCCTGAACATGGCCTAATAGCCCCAAAGGAGAAGGATAGGCTTACCAGACAATTTTTCTCAAACTGGTGGGTGAGAGAAACAGTGGCTGTTGTCTCAAATTGTGTGCAGTTGCCTCTCTTTCTCTCTGATCTTTCTACCAGGGTCACTGATCTTGAAGCACATGACAAGGGAAAGCACTGTTGCAATATCATCTTGTTCATAGAGAATATAATCCCCTTTTCCTTTTTCTCCGCCCTGTGCCTGCTCCCTGACCTTGCACATGGACTGGATAAGATAAATTTATGAGGAAGTTGAAAAAATATGTCATGGATACCGTTACCCACAGCTGTGGAAAGTATGCCAATCCTCCCAGTTTAGCTGAGGAAGGAAACGAAGAAGGAAAAAATAGTCACCGTTGATTAATTCTCTCAATCTCATTTTTTATTTGAAACAAACACAAAAATGTTTTCATGCCATGGAGCTGCCAGCTTGTTAAACAAGCACTTCTCCCTGGGGCTGCAGCTAATGATGATTTTTATTGTTGATTAAACTGTTGATTACTTTCTTAATAATTTCATTTATAAAATATTAAACACGATGACACATGTCTGACACAAGTTACAGAGCCCAAAGTGATATCTTAAAATTGCTTACTTAGTCTGACCAGCAAAGTAATCCAAAGCATTCATTTTATAATAAAATTATATGAGAAAAGCAAGCAAACTTTAGCATTTGTGTAACTTTCATAATCACTTCATAAATAACAAATGATTTACTTTTACTTTTGCTTTTTTTTTTACATTTTCCGCTGATTCAGATAAATTTACTGATTAATCAACTGGCCCTAATTGTTTCCATACTACTTTTGTCACAGATACTTAATCCAGCTGTTAAATATGGACAGGATGTAAATGCATACCATAATATTAATCAGGAATTCTCTGATGTGTTTACAAATACGATCTTTTAATTAGGTGTACACTATAAAAACAAAGTTAAACGGCACACAGGGCTTGTTAAATTCAACCCTCTATAGAGATATATCCATAATAATGTGTTTGAAAAGTGCACACATTACATTATTCCCATTCCACAGTCAATCAGCAGTCCCTGGACTTTATAATGTGTTAGTGTGAGGAAGACAGACGAGCAGCCTGGGTAAACTATGTGGAGAAAACTGGAGTTATTGTGGCTTACAATAAGACCACAACTGTGGCGCCAGGAAGGGACTAGAGAGAGAGGGAAAAAGACTGGTTGAAGTTGAAAGAACAGACAGAAATAAAGTTGATAGAGGACTGGATGCATGGATGGAGAAAGAAAGAAAAAGGACAGCTACAAAATACTGAGAAGCCATGGGAGTGAGAATCCAGAGAGAGAGGGGATAAGGGAGAAAGAGAGAGGTGCAAAAGTGAGGAATTTGCACGTTATTGAAAGAGAGATAAGGGAGCGCACTGAGGAATGTACGGTGGGAAACGTTGCCTAATCTTAATCTGGGATCATCTCATCTTGAGTTACCTTGCTAGCGTGGGTTTTCCTGTTCTGTCATCCTGTCAGAACCAAAAAAGGGCTATTCCTGGAAATGGTGCAATATGTTTTAATTACTCCGCCAGCCTGTTGGCACATACAGACACAAGTGTGAAACAGTCTTGGGAGATGACCAGAGGAGGTAGTGTTACTGTAGTCACCACTGTTCCCACTGTAAATTTAATGAGTTTCCAAATCTTTCCTCTCATCTCTGAGGATGTGCTGCTCCAGTTCCTAATCTCTCTCGCTCCAGCAGTCTCGCTGTCTCCTGTCGGCCTTTTTCTGTTTGCTCTTGCCTTCCTGTCCTCGTCCTTCGTACACTTCGTTTCTTTTGCTTCCTGTTACTTTTCACACCTCTCATCTGGCCTTTTCTGTCATCATCGCTTGGTTTGTGTCGAGTTTGTTTTAAAAACAGAAGTGAATGACAAACGCGCTCGCTGCGAGTTTTGTTTATTGCACAAATGTTTGACTGCCTGATGAAAGAATTGAAATACTGCCGTGTCTGATGAAGGCTTCCAAATGCAATGAGACTGCAATGAGAGAGCAGTGACTCATTCACTTCTATTAGTCTATTTCCTGAGAGTCAGTACCTCGTTGGGTGTGTGTTCTACTTTTTTGGTGTAGTTTAATGCAACAGTGTTGAGGTAACTGTTCTTTTGCTGAGGTATTATATAAACAGAATAGAGTTGTGTATCTTGTAAACATCACTTCACTTCAGCTGTTGTATTTCTTGCGTTTCTTTTAAACATTTGGATAAAGATCAGTGAGCATGACAAACAGTTTTTTTCTTTGCCTTGTAGCCTGACCTCCTTAACTTCAAGAAGGGGTGGATGTCAAAACAGGACGAAAATGGAGAGGTAAAAATCCTACACATCACCTCGTACAGTTTAGCAGCAGTGTGTCGTTCTCCAGTCAGAAGTCATGTCCTCCTCTCCCTCCTCCTCCTCCCTTCCCTCCATCCCTCGTCCCTAATGAGAAAGGTTGTGTGTAAGGCGATAGCCACAGATTATCCCTGTTATCACATTAATAGCTCGGTGGCTTGAGGCACAGCAGGTGTCCCCTCACTTGCATGACATGCTTGACTGAATGAGCTTCTCGGTTCACGCATCACATAAGACTTTGTTTTATTTCACACTGTGCAGCCTTCCTGTCATGTTTTTAACATCGCTTTCTCAGATACTCTGATCAGATAAAGTCATTGTGATGTGTTTTAATGTTTGTCTTTGTGCCTGGTGACCTGTGTGTGTCTCTTTAGTGGAAGAAGCATTGGTTTGTTTTGACTGATGCTGGACTGAAGTACTACAGAGACTCATGTGCAGAGGAGGTATATTCTGAACTACACACACTCATCAACACACACTCATGTCCTAAATGTATGCTCGCAATAAATGAGTATGTAACCTCAAGATGTATAATTAGAGCTGGGCAATATATTGCTACTATATCGATATCGTGATCTAAGACTAAATATCATCTGGGATTTTGGATATCGTGTTATCATGATGTGGCTTTTCCTGGTTTTACAAGCTGCATCACAGTAAAGGGATGCAATTTTCTGAACTTTTTATAGCTGTTCTTTCATTCACCTGCTTAGTCATCATATCCACACTATTAATGATTGTTGATCCAAAAAACGCATTGTGTAAATATCATGTGGAAGCACCAAGATTCATCCCTACAGTATCTTAACAATATCGATATTGAGGTATTCAGTCAAAAATGATATTTGATTTTGTCCATATCAACCAGCCCTATGTATAATATTAATAGTAGCAATAACATAATGTATAACGTATATTATTATAGAGTCTTTGTATTTATTTTAAACAAAGCATCCATTCAGATTCGGGAAACAATTCCTCTCAGTTTATACCACCACACTGTGTCTGTGTCTAAAGTCTTTGTATGAATGGGTGTTTTTTTGGTACAGAAAGACGACCTAGACGGGGAAATTGACCTAAAATCCTGTGTGAAGGTGTCAGAGTTTGATGTGGAGAAGAACTATGGATTTCAGGTCCAGGTGAATATCTCTTTCACGGGTCAAGTTCTCATGGACTCTGTATGTGACTAATGAGTTTCCTCTTTATAGTCAACTCTTCTTCTCCCCCTCATCTGACTTACCACGCCCGTTCTCAGTTTCTGCTACATTTTCTTTTTACTCCATTATCATGACACTCATCTCTGTTAGTATATCCTCCACCTCTCTTGTCTTCCAGCAGTTTTTATTCAGTACCTCGGCTTTTCCTTTATCGCCTCCATCTCAGCCCCATTCTATCACATCTCTCTGTCTCTCTCCTTAACCTGTTTTTCTTTACTCTGCTCTCCAGACGCGGGAGGCGGTGTTCACTCTGTCTGCCATGACGGCAGGGATCAGGAGGAATTGGATTGAGGTTTTGAGAAAGAGCGTCCGGCCCAGCAGTTCTCCAGACCTCACACAGTGAGTTCTCGCCGGTAGCAGAAATAGTCAAATGTAATAACAGTGATCGCGAGACGTAAAGCATTATTTTCCACTGAAATGTATAGTTTACAAGTTGGATTCATTTCAGAATTTGCTCTAGGAGTTTGATTTTAAAAAGAAGCAGAGGCACCCCGTTCCCCTTGTTTATTTCGCGTCCAGGCTGCAATACTAAACTGCAATCTTTTCTCCAGACCTCACACACTGTTTACAGAGGCAAATATAACAGTAACACATGCTCTTATGACAATAAAAGGAAGCAGCATCAGGAGGTCGTACATTCATGTTTCATTTGTGATTCCATGTCATGAATGTTTGCAGAGATGCTCACATTGTTTTCCAGTCAGAGTTAGCTCAGTGCTCCTGAGGCTGCAGCTCAGCCTCGGCTACATGCAGCCAGATAAGAGGCTCTGGTCCTCACATGCACCAGCAGCTTTGCCCTTGGAGAATTCTTGTAGCTGCATGCTTGGCCAGTCAAAGATTACTGAGTGTTTCATTAATTGCCTGCAGGGTAACTGTACGTTCTGCTTACATAGTGAGTCACTTGCAGCCGTGCCTTGATTGCTCATGGTGAGGCTGTGTATGCTGCAGCTTCACCCGCTTCATCAAGATTTTCTGATTGAGCAGCTGGTCGACGGACTTGACTGCTTTATCTGATCAGCAGGGAAAGCAAAAGGTTATCAGGCAACAGCAGGCTGACCAAATATTGACTAATCTCCTGTTTTCTGTAGGCTGCCTGACAGCAGTAGCGACAAGGAGAACTCCCATGCTCGCTCCCTGTTGTCCACCCGCCGCTCACCATCACGCCGCGGCGAGGCCCAATCAGAAGCCCCAACCTCCGCCCCTCCCACTCAGCGCAGGTTCGACTATGTTGAACTCTCCCCCGTTCCTGCCCCGTCCGGCCCGCTCCCGGCCAGTCAGAGGGAAGCAGGGGAGGGGCAGGGCAGGGAGCACAGCCAATGGCAGGAGGACAGGAACAGAGATGCTACAAGCAGCCAATGGGAGGCTGTGCTATCCAGGAAGGGGTCCGGCTCGAACCAAAGGCTACGGATGGAGGATGAAATAGAGAAGAAGTGGGCAGAGATTGAAAAGATGCCATTAAAGGAGATAAGGTCCCTGTCAGCAGCGGGATCACGGTCTTCCAGCCAGTCAGCCAATGAGGCGCTGCAGAGGGAGGTAGTGCGTGGAGATGATTTTCCAATTTGCAAAGTTAAAGAAATAAAATGCAAATTAACCCTTCATCTGTCCAGATGAAGTAAACCTTTCCTGTTTTCTGCCTTTTAACACTTGCATTACTTTTCTTCTGCCATGCCTCTTGCTCTTCAGCAATGTTTTCAAACTCAAATACGTGGGTGGAGGATGTTAGCTACACCTGCTCACCCGAACAGCACAATTAAGAAGCAATAAAGTTTTCGCCTATATGAGATGTGCATTTAGTGGTACTGGAAATATTGCTGAAACTCCTGTTCTTTCTTTGTGTATTGTGGTGTGCCTGTTCTGCGATCTCTGAGAGTGCCCCTCAGAGCCCCTATTGTAAGGCATGTTGGCATTGGGACAACAGCACTAATTCATTGAGTTGACTATAATCTTCACTTAGATTATTCTGTTATGAACAAAATTAGTTTAAATGAATAGCTCCTATTGTTAAATAAGATCAGAATAATCCCTCAGCAGTTGGCTATCCAAAGGCTCTCTGTTTCCTCATTTTTTTATCCTCATTACTACTCATATCCCTCACTGTCAACATCAGTACTTGTGTGCCACAGCATGTTAACATCCCATTTATCACATTCTGTTGCTCTTCAGTGTTTCTCAGTGAGCTTTACCTCTGTCTCTCTCTCCCTTTCTCAGGTGGCGTCACTGAGGCAACAACTTGAGCAACTGCA
>OMLF01033231.1:11032-40048 GCA_900302615.1 Holocentrus rufus
TTCAACACCCAATATATGTCCAAGTGGAAGAGGAGGAGGAGGAGGAGGAAAGAAAGAAAGAAAGAAAGAAAGAAAGAAGATGGAATAGGATGATAACAAAACACACAAAGACACAAGTTTTTGGCTTGACTACAAAACGAAGAACAAAAACAAGAACAAGAAGAAGCGTAAGAAGAACAAGAAGGCGAAAATGCAGGGAAGGAGGAAAAAGAAGAGGGCGGAAAAAGTGGACGAAATCAGAGACACACACACACACACACACACACACACACAACCAGCAGTATTCCCATAATGAAGCGGAGGCCGTATCAGATTACAATAACATACTCCGAGCCCGCGAGCCCCCGCCTCCCCCCGCCCTCCTGTGAGCATCGCGTGAGAGCAGCAGCCGACTCTCCAACTTGATTGTGATTAATGCGCGAGAGCGCTATTTCCATGCCAGACCAAAACTATACACGAAGAGACATTCTTAAGGTGACCCGGGAGAAAAAAACCCCACATGCGGACAAAACAAGAGGAAATATGATTCTCCATGAGCGCAAGGCGTCATACTTTACCCCTTCTACTTCAACAAGAAAACCTAAAACTTGAAAATACAAAGTTTAAATGCTAAAAGCCTCGGTGAACGTATGGATAGAAGTTGAAATGCAGGGATGTAGTGGAGGTTATGGCCACCTTAAGTCAGGTTTACTTACAGGTAGAGATCTCTAACCGTAAATTCATAATACTCATCTCACTGAATTTTGCATATCTAGGTAAAGTACACAAAGAGGCGGTTTGAATGAGGGAAAATACAATTAATTCTGAAACTGTGGGGGTTTTTCCTCATGGTTATTACTGCCTTATGGTCACCACCAACTAGAGGTCAGTGTTCACCAACTTTTTAATTACCACTAAGTTAATGATGTGGACACTCGGTTTAATGACATACAGTATGTAGGTAAGATTATTTAACGTAGCCTCTTTAATTATATTCATTACAATTACCTATCATTTAGAAGGCTACTATTATCCTAAAGTATGTAGTTAGGCCGCAAACTTCTAAAGTTATAGCCTATATTTATATTTCAGTCAGCTCTATATAGATACGATCGTTTCCTGTCCTAGATAATAGATAACTAACTAACATCTACTGCTGTATGATGAACTAACCATATATTGAATGTAGTTAAATCTAACCGGGAACACACAACAAAGTTACAGCTCTTTTTCTCCAACAGAGCAACATTTTGACAAGTCTTACGGTTTCTGGACAGGCTTCTTCCGCTTCTTGGCAGCATAAATCCCGGGGTTACTCAACATGATGTCCATGCGATTGTTGCTGATTTAAAAAAAAATAAAATAAAACACTAAGGTAACGTTCACTCCTTCGCTACAGAGGTCTCATCCAGCCCATACGACTGTTTGGTAGTCCACTTAATTTCGCCGATGAGTTCAGTCCCCTTTAAAGAAGCTGCCGGGGTCCGCGGAAGATCTGTACCGCACTGACAGCACCCATGTGCGGTCACTGTTATTGACCTGGGTCGGTGCTGCGGTGGTAGCAGGAGCAGTGTCCTTTAGTGCTGGCAGGACGGAAAGTTTTGGAAAAGTTTTGCCGTTCAACAGTGTGGGAATAAATGTGATCACGGCCGTTTTTCCCTCCCACTTCTACTTTGTCTCCTCTTGAAGTCAGATCATGTCCAGCCCCCCCTCCACCATGCTTGCATAAACAATGTAGACTTTATGGCTGAATGTAAAGTGATCCTCTTTTCGCAGTAGGTAGAAAGTGAGCCAGTGGTTTTTTTTTTTTTTTTTTTTTTCATGGGGCGTTTTCAGGAAATCATATATGTAGGCTACAGTCAGTCTGAGCTGTCTGTTAAGGTGGACTGGACTGTTTTGATGTTTTAAGTTTGGATTGAGAGCCTCCTTTCATTCACCATGTGCATTACACCATAGATATGTACTACACTATGAAAAATAACTACAGTAACCCTGTACTATACTTTTTGCTGGGCAAACAGCAAACAGCAAAACCACGAGTCCTCATAAATATAGGAATACCATAATGATGTTCCCATAGTATTTATTATATTATGATACCATGCACCATTAAGAATGGGAGAAATCATTAGAAACTCACTATTGACTGCCACAATCCACATGGGAATATTATGATGATTTTTCATTCGAGTAATTGACAAGGTTGAGTTTTTCATATAAGGAGCCTCAAATAAATAGGAATTAGGTCCTAGACCCTTCAATAGAGGATTTGGCCCAAATAAATGATAGGCTATAGATTTTTATTGTTAATATTAATCTAATATAGAAATTATTAACAGTCTATTCTGTGGGTGTCCTTGTGCGGACTGAAACAACAACAATAATAATGACAATAATAATAATGATAACAAAACACAACATAATAATAATCATCATCATCATCATCATCATCATCATCACCAAACTATTCTTCATTTTGCCGGTGACTCTACAGACTTTCAAGTACATCTGATTTAGGCAATTTATCTGTCAAGACTATTATGGAAATTCTCAGTATTGAAAGCCACAGTTAAAAATCCATAAAACATGTACATGCACGCATGCATGCATGCACAAACGCACACACACACACACACACACACACACACACAGACGGCGCGCACGCACACACACACCACAACCATGGTCTCAGTGTCTTTTCACATTCGGATTTTTCCTGGTCTAACACTCACAGAGGTCATGGTCAGCTGAGTGTCTGAGGGTTTTGACTCACCACTGTGTTCATCTAAACAAGCCAAGTCTTGTACAGTCTGCTAGAACAAAAACATGGACTGAGGTCTCCACTGAAGGACCAACATAATGGTGGACTTTGAAGCTGTGGTTTCTTTACATTTGCTATGACAAAAAAATGCCCTTGGATTTCAGCACCATCAGTAAATAAATAAAAACATCATCATCATTTTCTTTTAGTAAGTCCTGTCTTTCATCTGTTTTTTTTTTGTGTGTTTGTCCATGACTAACATTTAAATCCATTTTGGAGCTTTAATCAACTTTGTCCCCACTTGCCCCTGCTATATCTGGTTGGTGCCCCTGGCAGTTGCCTATACAACCATCAACAATCACTCAAGGCTATACCCAAATGACTCACAATTATTCTTCCAAATAATTAGCATTTAAGCTTTTAAGCTCGCTCTAAAACCCTAAGAATTACTGGCTTACTGCACAAGCATCCATCTAGCAGGAGGTGGTCTGAAAAATACTGTTTAAATAAAGAAATGAATAAAGAAAGAAAATAATAAAAACAATATACATCCTTTTATTCACTGAATCTAAGGCACTATATACTGGGCAAACATGCAGCATCAAACTAACATTTAATTTTTTTGCTATGCGTGGGACAACATCAACATTGGACAGTCACTTTATTGCCAGTAACAAAGTGGTATATAAAATGGCAAAATATGACCTCCATTTTTTCCCAGCAATCACCTGTCAATCAAACAGTGTGGACAGTAATGAGACATTTTTTTCCCTTGGATTTTCTGCTGAAGAAGCTTCTATAGGCAGCAGTCAAATCAGATACGCAAAAGACATCACTCCCTGTGTGCCAGAAGATTTTATTTAACCAGGAAAGACCTACCAGACTCTGGGTGTTTACAAAAGCAAATGTCAAAGCTTTTATAATCTAGCAATGGGCTGAATCACTACAGTACAATAGGAGTTAATGATAGTGAGTGGTAAAATGGAGATTTATGTAAATGAAAATTTGTGGATTTGTGTTCCTTATCATTATATTACTCGGATTACATATAAACCACTTACTATGATATATACTAAAACCTTGCATCATAAAGAGGTAATAAGGTCGTAAACTCTCTTCTGCAAAACAAACCGGTGGATAAACTGCATTTAGCCCTCTGTACCCTCCGCTATATCCCTGTTTATAGCTGCTGGAATGAAAAATCACCATATTCATACAGCATTCCTGTGGGACTTGGAGGGTGTCTGCTGTACACAATGGTGCATATGACCTTAAGATACTGAATGGCATTTTTTTTCTTCTTCTTCTGTAGAGGAGTGGTGTTTATGACGCATCCATCTTTCACCTCACTGCACATCAGTGACAGCCATTCAGAATTTGAATTGATAGATTCAAATCTACATTTAAATCTATTCTGTGGAATTGGCACTTGACTGATACAGAAAAATGGCTGCCACGGAATGTTTAATTATGTCACAGGAAATGGTGTTATTGATGCATGAGACTTAGAATTCTGATGTGTAACAATGGCAACAGCAGCTTTTGGATGAACATTCTAATTGGCAGGTGTGATGAACATTCTAACTCGTTCTGCCCACACACGGAACAAAGTTTATGTACATAATAATATCAAAATTCTATGTAAGCAGTGTCAAGTGTACCAAAGCGCATGGCCATGATTCATTGAGAACAATCCTTTCTATCCATTTAGTTTATGTAGTTGTCCACCAGTCACTCTCCAAGCATTTACCTTCTTTCCCCTGTAAACAGCGGTGTTTATCTTGGTCACACCACACTTCCTCATACCAACTGTCTGTCATGTTCACAGTATGGCAGTGTTTCAAACACTGAACTCAGTTAACTTGTGTGTGAAAAGGAAGCACTTTTGCTTCTAGTGACAGACTGACATTGCACAAGATCCTGATCTCATGCTGCGCACGCATAATTTCATAGCGAAGCATCTGACTGATGGGTGATTGAGAGACGCCCAAGGTGCAGGCCTCGATGTGGAAGCTGCGCCATGTCTCTGTCATTGAGAAAGGATATATTTTGCCTTCAGGTCATACGCCTGAACCACTTACAGCGTGTTGTCCAATGTCACGATGTTCCACATTCCCCTGTTTTTCAGGTCTGACACTTTTACCAGCCATGGAAGCTTTGCATTTTTACAAACAGCTCTCAGTAGACAGTTGCAGTCAATGGCAGTAGATCACTATAACCATGAGATACTGTGAATGTGTGCATGTCAAAGTGCCATGCTCTTTCAACACTTCCTTTTAACCCAGTTTATGTTGCTAGGACATTGCTTACCTCCACCCTTTGCTGCCCTGAGGGACGTCTATATTTACCCCACCTGCACACTGTATGGGTTATGTTTGGTGTGTGTATGGGCTGTGTATGAGTTGTGTATATTCTGTGTATGGTGATTTCCACATATAAATGGATGACAAAGCAGCCAAAGAGGTATCCAGACAGTCGGATATGGGAACATGGCGGCCGCCTTGCCGCAGAATTTGACATGCGGTTGTTGCTGAGCCCTGTGCAGCTGTTCCCATGGGTTTAATCCATTCAGCGTGTTTGTTTATATGGCCATGGTACATTCCTGTGTGACAGCCACCAGTGCACAGCCATCAACACCATAGCTCAATGGCTTTATTTCCAGATGAAGTGTACAGCAACGCTCGGGTTTATTCAGCCCGGCAGCTTTTTTTTTTTGCTTTTTTTTTATTGAGATGGCAGGCTACCTCACTGGCTTTTATTGTCCGACACCAGCTGCACTGCTGCCTCAGCTAGCTGATCATAAAACTTTTTGCTGTCTCGGTTGCATCATTTTGACAAATTTCACTCCTGTGCTGTGATTCTTGGAGCTGGAGTCTCACAAAGCTGAAGCAATGAATGCCCATTTTCAGGATTGTATCTGGGATTTTCTTCGATCACATTTTGACCAGAATTGCCGTCCCGTTAACTCCTCTTTCAGTGAATATTTGACAGTGCCGCTGACAGCATGGATGGAAAACTAGATGACCGGGCATCAGCCATCCCACCCAAACCTTCGCGGCAGTCTCTGAAATGCGGAGTCCTTTAAAACAGGCAGAAGCAGGCTGGAGAGGAAGCGGGATTCCTGCCCTGTGGCAAGGGCATAGCGTGTGAAGGATGGGAGGGCATTTTTAACACAGCGAGATGTAACTCAGTCCCATTATACACTCAACCACGGCTCCATTAAAATTAACATCAGGTCGTATAAAATGCGCTGGGAGTGTCATGGTTTCTCTTCATTTGCGCTTGTGTGGTTGGAGAGTTTAAGTGTGAGGTTATTAGCTAAGTATGGCAGTTGGTTCTGTGTGTTCTTAGGGGAGCTGTGGGGAGAAAACCACAGCGGCGGTCAGTAGGCGGACGGCTGTAATTGCTGCCCTGTGTTTGGTGTTTGCTTCTCCTCTTGTCTACAAGCAGTGCCTTCCTCTTGCTCCGGACAGGAATCAGACTTTATCAACACCACCTGTCCCTGCACTGTCTTTTACACAAACACATACGAGACACACGCATAAACTAATACTTATACTGTAAATAAGGGCATATAATGTAGTAAACATGCAGTCAAGAGTGCAAGAACCTTCCCACATTAATCATACTTTTTGCTTCACGTTTCGTTGTCGCTGCAAGATCAAATTGAAGCACATTAGCGTAGCAGCCTTCCTCGTGAGTTTTTTATGAAGGTGTGGGGTAGCGCACTAAAAACCTGATTGTGTTGCCATGCTTTTCCAGTTGTTTTAACGATAAACAGTGCAGGCAAATTGCCTCCCCACTGGCACTGTTAAAGCCACTCCGAGATGCAGAGAAGTGAAATAAAAGCTGCTGTAAAGCCAGGGGAAATTTGGCAGAGACAGATTGCCAAATCCCTCAGCTGGCCTCACAGGGCTTCAGCCGTGAGAGCTCAATGTGGAATATTGTTGTTTTACTGCACTGTACATTATTCACTAATTACTTTGGTTCCTGTGGGCGTGTGTGTGTGTGTGTATCAGGATGTGTACACAATAAAAATGCCCTCAACTGTGTGTGTGTATCTAAGGGTGTGCACTTTAATGCTGGCATGGTTGTGTGGGTGTGTGTGTGTATGTGTGTGTGGGAATGTGTGTATGTATGCCGGACTAAATTTATCCCTCAGCCTTGATTGGCTTGTACAAGTTTATTTTATAGTATCTTCCCAGTCCATTATCCATCAAAGTTTTTTTTATTATACATCAACATTTTCTGTATTTGAACAGAATTTAACAAAACTGGAACTACAGCACTAACAACCTCACAAAGAAAAAAATCTATTTTGAAAATTGTTTTCCCCACAAACTGCATTATTTTGCAGGGAGCAGCACGCTTAGAACTAGACATAAAATAGTCAGAACATAATGCAGGCATGCAGCATCATGGGTGTGAGTAAAGAAAAAAGCATAATGAGAAGTGCTGCAAAACAGAAATGGAATCAAAAAGAGAAGTGATCAACTGAAGTTTGGATAATTTTGGTGAAATAAACAGAGATCAAACTTCAGCTCAACCAGTTGTTAGTTTGACTGTAGCTGGAACACTGGTGCGGCTCACACTGACCGAGCAGTGAAATATGAAGAGGTGTAACTGATGGTTGGGCTTGTTTACATTCATGGTTTCCTAGACTACAGATGAAACAGCCGGCGAGTCACGCTCATATGCTGACAGACTGGAAGTGTTATGTAAAACCTTGTGAATTCAAGTGTGAGTTAGCATCCCTTCCACCAGCCAATTAGAATATAATCCCACAGCACTCACATATACATGTGCCAGAAACACATGTGAGGGATTATTTTTCATGCATTATCTGTTTTTATCTCATTTCAGAGCTCATTTTGATCAGCTCGCTGCAGACCTACATGTGTCCACACTGATCTATAGTAAGAATACAATAAAGTATATGATAGATCAGGAGGGCATATGCAGCAGTTCACAAACCAGACTGGGTTCAATACAACGGTTTATGATATGGAAATCATCAGATGTAAACGTTAACCCAAGCTCATTCTTTATGCAGCTGGCATGTGTATTTTTATGAGATACTTGTGGGCTTGTTTGACATTAAGTAGTGGAATAACCTATTTTGTGGTTAACAATTACCGCCACCTACTGGTGTAGACAAGAAGAAGCAATGTAGTGCTACCATGACCCCAACTTTTAACTTGACACGTGGATTTATTCGCAAGCACTCATATAAGATTATTTTATTATCTTGAATTTAGAAATGAATTGTATAACTATCAGCACTGTGCATATGTAGATCAAAGTGGGGAGAGTCCAATATATCATTACAATGTTAATTCATAGATATTCTATAATTAGGATAAACTCCGGTAAATTGGTGCTGCTTTAACCCCGTCGAGGCTTCCACTCTGAGTACAACATTCTTAAAAATACTACTGGTAATTCAGGCATTGACCTAGACGCATTTTGACGTATAATGCACGACAAAGGCCCCGCTCTCTGACGTATTATTCCGGCGCCTTGGAGCGGAGGTTGATTTTTTGGGTCAGGTTAGAGGACAGTAAACATGGCCCTAAGGGTGATCCGGCTGGTCATCCCTTCGGGAGCAGCCGTTCTCAAAGGAGCAACAACCGTACAGAAGGTAAGGAGTGAAAGTCTGCAATTACAGAAACTTATTAGGCCTGCGAAAAATCTCAAGTTCACAAGGACAAGCTAGCTTGCTAGCGCTAGCCTCACAGACGATCGCCAACAAGCTAACAGTATCTGTTAGCCTGCTAGCTCGTCTTCGCATCACTTGTCATCATCTCATTTAGATTTAACCTGTCAGGATACAACAAACAGCGTTCTACTGTAGGCTAAATAATTTGATTTAGCTTGCAGTGTTCCACAGGGAGCATTTCAGGCTGCCACAGAGTAGCTAAGCCGATCAGTTAGCTAGCGCTGATACGTTCCCTGTGCACTTGTAAGTTATAGAGACTGTCATGCCAAACTTCATTCAAAAATCTGTCAGTCACCGTACACAGTTATTCGAAATTGTATTGAGGTCGTTACAAAGCCACAGTTGCTGTAAGCTGTTTCTCTTGTCTGTTTAAGACGCCACATGACGTTAGCCATCATTAACCAATTATGTTTGATGATGTTTTGATAATAAATATTTCAAAAATCTGACAATGTAAATAACTCTAGATATGCATTTGCATATGGTCCCACATCTGTACAAATAATGACGTGAATAGCTTCCAATGCACGCATGCTATACATTTGAATTTTTAATACATTTGCTGCCTCATTTTCAGTACTAATTGTTTTGTTGCTGGCAGCACCCTCGATTGTTTTTGTTCATATCTATATTCTGTTTTATGCTGTTGTGACAGTGCAGTTTCCCTTTTGCGTTAACCACGCATTGTCAGTGAGAGTGGTGATTTTGTCTTCCAGGCTGGTATACACACAAGCACAGCCAGAAATCTGCAGTATGGCTGGTGGGCTTACGCACTGGGCGAGAGGACAACGCCACGATTCAAGGAGTACAGCAAAATCATCTCTGTTGATGGCAACTTGGCCTCAGGGAAAGGAGCACTGGCCCAAAAGCTGGCTGACAAGCTGGGTAATTATCTGACCTCAGGGATTGTACCAATGAAATTTTCACTGCTGATACACTGAGAAGTATCTGTCGTACCTACATGAAGTCATATCAGCCACCGTGGCCATGTTGTTGACATTATTAACAGCCAGAGGCATGTCTCACTAAGCTAGATTAGTGGTATAGTGAGTTAACTTTGGGCTTAACTGGAATTGTCAGGCTCCCAACAGTGGCACACTTTCAGACGGTGCATCACCATGGTAACGCAAACAGCAGAGCTAACACGCTCCAGAGCAGGTTATAGTGAGGCTGTCAGATCTGAAAGTGTGAAAAGGGACTCAGCGCTCTGGCAGAAGAGAATCCTGTGGCCTTTCACCATTCAAATAACTTATGTGGCATAAATTCCATTTACATAAACAGATGAGAGCAAAACATTGCATTCAACTGAAATGATTAGATGAGCTGAGTTGAGTTGAGTCAGTTAATTACTCTGGTCAATTATAAAGTCAAAATAACAATCAGAATTAGAATACTTTATTGATCTTCATGGGGAGATTGAGTCAAACGGTCACAACTGTACAAATGCTGAGATTTCCTTAATTATGTCAGTGTCATATAAAATGAATCATTACAGGTTTTGTCTGCTGTTAAGACAAAATAATCCAAATTTAACACACATCTTTGGGCTCTGCTGACTTCTGACGGGTGCTGGCTAGTTGATAGGTGAATTGCTAATGAAAATAGTTAGTTGCAGGCCTAAAATGAATCAAGTAATACAATGTACAGGGACATGCTGTTGAATTAAGACATAGTACAATGGACCATCTGCAAAGTTACTGTATTTAGAGACCCTTGGAAACACATTTCCAGGTCATTCTGACACTTCGGCTATCAAGTAAGGATTTATAATAAATAGCAGACAGCTTTCATTAGTTGACTGTAGTCAGCCGAAATGATTGTAATTACTGCTGCATATTAAGTACAATGAAGTTGTGCCATAGGATTCCTGAGAGTGACTGATGCCTTAGATTGCACCCATATTCCTTCACAGCAGCCTTGGGGAACATGAGTCTGACTTTGTGAATAGTAAAGCTTTTCCCAGCCTCAGTGTGACAACACAGTATTGTCTCAATGCAAAGTAAGTTCATTCTGCCCTAATGACAGGCAGAGATAAGTCCTGTAAATGTGTATGTGGAAGTCTGTAAATGTGCATTAACAAATTTACACTATCTGCAGTTTTCCCCTGCAATCCTTTCTCGCCTCGGCAGTAGCAGCAGCACCAATGGCACTCTTTTATTGTAATGCTTATATTTATTTATTATTATTTCTTGAGGGAAGAATCCAAATGTTAGAAAATCCATTTTCTTTATTTCACAATTTTACAGTCTGCCTAACGTGTTGAAGTTGTGGGGCAGGATGTGTGTACATGGCCTTGCAATCGTTTACAGTCTATTGCCTTTTATAGTTGTGTTACTTCTGTTATTTCCCACTATTATTCATTGTGTATTTTTATATTGTAGTTGTGTGGGGGGCAGGATCTGTGTACATGGTTGTGTTGTATTTCACCCCCCCCACACCTCACACTCGAATTATATCACTTTTCTGCTGCAGCGATCTGATTTCCCCCGGGGGCTCAATAGTTTCATCTTATCTCAGATCCACTGGTCTGGATCTGTGCATGTTGCCTGTGTTTGGCTTTTTTATTTATTTTTTTACAAACCTGGTAAGCTTTATGTTAACACACTTATTGCTGGATTTAAACAAGCTGGGCTGACAGAGCGAGGTGTTACGAGCACAGTCAGCCAACCTTTCTTAGGTTTAGTGAAACTGGCCGTTGCATATGAACTCTCTCTGAGACTCTGAGTCCTGCCTGATGGTAATGACATCTAGAGACAACATTGTCAACAAACTGCTCTTGTTGATATCACCATAAAGATGCATTCCCCTGTCAGCCTGTCCTCATTTTGTCCTTTTGTTTTTATTTTGCTACTGGACAAGAAAATGAAAATAGAGATAATGCACTTATTAGATAAGTAGACAAACATGGAGCTTCTTCTTTTGAAGAATCAACACAATGGCACTTGAGGTTTGCGCTAAGATCACAAGCAAGTGTGATTTCCGTTCATTATGAAGCAACTTTCGTTCTTTGTAATCCTGCGAGATGTTTTACAATTTGAAACTACGCCTAAATATACAGCATATAAAAAAAGAAAGAAAAGAAAAGTTTGTTTCCCCTCGTGGCATCTGTTTTGATTTCCAGTGAAGAAAATAAAATCACTTAAGTTCTGTTGGCTTGGTTTTCCTGGCGCTGGTTTTTCAGACTGTAAAAAACACATTTAATCAACAATTAACATTTAATCTCTTAGCTGCAGTGCTGTAAAATTGATGTTACTGTTAAACATGTCTGCAGTATAGTGGTACTTTGGTGCCTCTTGTTTATATGAAAACTACAGATAGATGTGAATGCTTTGATCCTTAAATTGAGGTTGTTGGGCAGTGATGGAGAAATTATTCATCGCTTCCTTTAGAGAGCTCTGTTTGAAATGGAAAAACAAGATGCTTTGATCTCTTACATATAATAGCACTTAGTTTTCACTTGTTTTTTGTATTAGGGGAGCTGTTTCTTAGTTCAGTATGCAAAACTAGCATTTCTTTCAGACTCAGGTGCAGCATTATTTTCTGTGGGAAGACTAACTGGACGGATACGTAGCACAGATTTATGATGAAAACATGAACATATGGCTCCGTACCTCCACAGGGATGCTCTACATGCCCGAGGCTGACACGTTCTACCTGGACAAGATGACCGGGGAGAAGGAGCCTCTGCCCGTTGATTTCAACGGGATGTGCAGCCTGGAGAAGTTCTACCTGGACCCCAAGGCCACTGACGGGAACTCGTACAGGTTACAGCTGTGGATGTACACCATGAGGCTGCTGCAGTACTCTGACGCCATCGAACACCTACTCACCACAGGTATCAGTGACTCGAGGGATGTGCAGAGATTTGCAGAAAAGCGTCATGCATTGTATCAGCAAGTAGATTTACGAGCTTGAGGCAAATGAAACTCGGGATTAAGATGTGAAGCCTTTTGTTTCCTGGCAGCACATTTCATACATGGTCCCTTTCACATATGTTTTTCCAGTGCTTGCACAGATGTACTTGAAATGATAAAGATGACATCATTAGATTGTCACACCTCAATAATCAGAATACAAGCAAATGTGCTGCCACTGATGTTGTTTTCTCTAATCCTCTGTGCTCAAGGCCAGGGAGTGATCCTGGAGCGCTCCCCCTTCAGTGACACGGTGTTCTTGGAGGCCATGTACAAACAGGGCTACATCAGGAAAGAGTGTGAGTATTGCCATACAAGTAACACCAGAGATGCTGCGCTTTTTCAGATGGCCTTGTTTCAACCCCCACTGACAAATGACAGTCCATGCACACACCACACCACAACCACTTGCTCCGTTTTCTTTCCTTCATTCTTTCCTTCTCCCAAATATAAGCCGTAAGCATATGTCTGCAAAACAGCTGTGAAATGACGCTTTAAGGTATTTGGATGGAATAAAGGTAAGCTAGGTGTCTAAAATTACTTCTGTAGTCCTGCCAGACGTTCGGAGCTAAAATATTTTAGGCTACACACCAAAAAGACCCATCAATCTCTGCCACTTTGCTCCATGCATTATTCTGCTGGGTCTTATAATTTGGCAAATCCTGACACAGCTGTAATAATTCTCTTGTGAATTGAAAGATGCAGGGGAAAGAGGAATAAAAATGTAATGACTGGGAGAATCTGAGGTTTTTTATTTTTTATTTAATTAAATTTTTTTTGAGGGAGACTGTATTGCAAAAAAATACAGTAGCTCACAATTTTCTTCTCAGCACAAAGCGAGCTGTGGTTCAGCCACAGCATGTAAGCGTTCCAGTTTTGCCTCTGTACAAATCCTCGTCCTCCCCTGTGCTCCGGGCTGCAGGCGTGGACCACTACAATGAGATCAAAGGCATCAGCCTCTGTGAGTTCCTGCCTCCGCACCTCGTCATCTACGTGGATGTGCCAGCTGAGGAGGTGCAGAAGAAGCTGAAAGAGAGCGGCAAGGTGAGGAGGCAAAGGCAGTGAAAGTGTGCTGTAACCTGAAAATGATTATTAGTCTGTATTTATGGTTTATACAGACCCTGATATTCTATTACGAATCGAAACAGCGGCCTAATCAGAATAATTATGCGTCACATACCCATGTGAAATGGATTGGATTCACCCATTTCAGACGCTGTTTTGTTTGCTCTGACAGAAGTGCCATAAGCATTTTATAATCTATTCAGTAGGAGAATATTAAAAGCTAACAGCCATGCAAACACACAAATCTAAATAATAAATTCAAATAGCTTTATTTATAGAGCACTTTTTTAATACGTTACAAAGTGCTTCATGGGAATAAAACAACTATTGTTATCTATTAGTTTGTCAACTTTGAGGAAGAGACATTAATGCCTTTACAGGAAAATCTGTAAGATGGCAGGTGCCAGGCAGAATAGATGTGCAAGCGCAAGTTTATTTATAGTCCTAAATCACTGTCACAGTCTCAAAGGGCTTTACAGGCCCACAGTATATAGAAAGCAAAGCAAAACAACAGCCCTTGACGTGCACACACATAGCGGAGAAGAAAAAAGTCCTCCTCAAAAACGGAGGAAAAAAATGGAGGAAATCATGGGACGGATCACGGAGAGAGGGAAGCCCCTTCCAGGCCGGCCAGGAGTGCAGCGGGTGTCCAGTGAGCAATTATTACCTCTAATCAAATCCAGTCGATTAAATGAAATGAGATCTAATTAAAAACAGAATAAGACAGACATGACAAAAAGGATCAACATCAGACAAGACGATAAAGCTTGAATCAAAGAACAAGCAGCTTTTTTCCAGCAACTTTTGGGGGAAAAAAACAAAAAGGATCTTTGATGCTTTGACGGTCAAAACAAAAGCTATTGTTACATAATATTTTTTTGAAATGTTTTTGTTTTTTTTAATAATCCATGATTGTAGGAGATGTGTATTCTGCAGAGACTGCTGCTTAATTCCACAAAACCACAGAAACACATATTGCCTACAGTGTTCATGAAACCATGTTCATCATGGTTTCATTCAGTTTCCATGCTTTGGTGGATATAAATACACACTTTATCAGATCAGTTTATTTATTCCTTATGTAATCAGTGCATTTGGACTCATTCAGCAGTGGCTTTGACATTCTTATCCTTTTAAATTCATGTATTTGTAACATTTGAAGTATTATAATCCATTTTTGTGTCCATACAATTATGTCAAAATGATATTCAGACATCTATAGCTTTCCCAGGTATTATTTCACCTTATCTGACAGACAAAATAAAGGGTTTATTTTTATGTTCCTGCTAGAAATATAGAACTAGTAGCTACGTTTTTGGCCAGTTTCTATTTGGCTGCTTCTTTGTTTGCTGAAGTTCGAGGCTAATTGCAATTTATTTTTTCCCCTCTGTGATAAGTGCCTGGTGAAGCGGAACAGCAGACAGGAAGAAAGAAAAACAAAAAACAAGAGGGTTCTTTTAATTTAGTTTGGTAATCAGAGAAGTTCCGGCTTATTGTGAGATGTGGGAAAACAAACGTACTGCAGCTTCGGCTGGACTCTTTCCCTGAGCTTCTGGTAATATGTCACAACTGCAGAATTGAGTTTTTGCCTTCCTGCACGCGTCGCCCCGTTCAAAAGCTCCTCACCAGCTTACACTTGGCAGGCAGGAGGGCCTTTCACCGAGCTGGAGCAGGATGTAGCTGTGGCCGAGGAAATAATCCACTCTCTGAAGATAATCACAAAACTTTGCCGGAGCCGAGTGTCTTCAGAGTTCGATGCGGAGTAACGTATGCGGCAGGAATTGTGCAGCTTTTCTCCCCATTCATCCAAGAACTTAGAGCTCCGATCTGAAGAAGCACCTTTTAATCCATAGTTTGCACACTGCTCTGAATCGATTTTAATCATTTTCTCCACAGTTCTCCTTTTATGTGAATAGATAAACCCGCATTGAAGTCTCACCGCTTCCGTCACCTCTTTCCATTCATTTCGAAAACATTTTTAGCCGTGCATGTGTTTGCAAGCAAATTCGGCTTTAGCCTTTTGTTCCCCTCGCAAACGATGCTGTAATGTGGTTTGTATGGGCTAAGTGGTCAGCAGAATAGGTAGCAGAAAGGCAATAAGGCATATATCCAAGTTCTTCCTGTACCAGAACAGTCAATTAATACATCATCTGCACTCGAAGCCAAAGCCTGAATAGGATTTGAAGTGCGCTCTTAAGCTTCACTTCACATTAGCCGCTGCTGAAGAGGATTATTTTGACTTTAGCCTAAACCAGAGTGAGCTCAGTGGCTCGCTGTTTGGACTTCTACTTTAATGTGTCCAAATTCAACATGCTGTAAGCTTTTTATCTCATGTAGCTTTGTTCAGATCTTTTTTTTTTTTTTTTTTTTTTTTTTTAAATGGAACTGTCTTGTGTCTGAAAGAATTTTGCATCAAAGTAGTCCCATGTGAAGTGCTGGGGAGAAAAAGAAAGGAAATAAGCCTGCTTTTGTCTTTTAATTCCCAGTCGTTTCTTCAGAATGTGTCCCTGCCGTATCTGAAGAGCATCGAGGATTCCTACAAGAAGTCTTTCCTGCCCAAGATTAGGTGAGTGGGCAGACTGATGGAGATGTTCAAAGAGTTGTCATGAGCTCGGTGGGCATGTTTTCTGACTTTGAACATCTGTGAACCATTATATGGATGTTTCTTTGTTTTCTTTTTACCACACCATGAGTGTTCACCTTGTTAGTCCAGTGCAGCCTCAGCCTTGCTGTTTAAATGCTGAAACAGTTAAAGTTCCAGTCGTGTTTACAGGACTGTAAATCAAAATGAGAGCACATAATTACACCATTGGATTTATTGTTACAGCAGAACATTTCATGCCCTTCATCTAATTTGAAATGAGTATTTTGCTGGGCTGCTTTGTTGCACTCATTGCTCATTCTAATGCAGCCTATATGTTGAAATATGTAAAATATATAATTCTCTTCATATCTTAATGTTTATACAAAGTTTTTTAAATAAATGAGTATGTGCCGAATGCCTTGGTATAGAGATCAGGCATCGAGAGCTGTGGAGTTACACAGGTTTTGCTGTCAGCCACCAAAACTCTGCGACCACGACGTCCAAACACAAGTTTGAATTTTTCTGTTTCTTTCAGTGAAAATGCAGAAGTGCTCGCTTACGATGCAACCCAAGCACAGGATGTGGAGCGGGTGAGAAAGTCTAGTCAATTTCACACGGACTGCTGAAACTTTGACAAGAGTATAAAAATTCTTAGTTTGTCATTATGGCCCCAGACATCTATTTTGTATTACTGTAGAGTGCATATTATGTTTTGTTTTCTCTCGCTCGCTGGCAGGTGGCAGAAGACATTGAGTATTTGAAATTTGATAAAGGGCCATGGCTGGAGCAGGATGATGTCACCTATCACCACATGAGGATGCTGTGAGTACTCAACGAGTGTCAGACATCTCCAGATTGAAATGCAAATTACAGACTAAGATCTGCAACGGGGAAGTCAGATCCACATGAACCTATCAAAACTCCAGCCGCTGCTTTTCATAGTTATTATGGATAAAATGCAAAGTACCCGGAATTGAACCAGACGGAGTGCTGAAAATGCAGATTTGTTCTGAATCCTTTATGTATGCTTTCAGTTTCTACCCGTGCAGGTTTTGAACATTTCTGATGAGGCTGGTTGTGTGTGTGTGTGTGTGTGTGTGTGTGTGTGTCTCTCTCTTGTGGTTTTGTACAGGGTGGAAGACAAACAGAAGGTGGCAACTCTGACCTGCATACCCAGGTTCCTGCCAGAAATCACCATCGGGGCTCACGAGTACGATGAAAAATACTACGCCTATAAATCGGTACGTCGGGAAAAGATGTTCATTTCTCCTGCCCTTTATGGGTGGCAGTATTTCATCAAACATGAGAGAACTGAGATGTGAATTATATACTACCATACCATCATATCTCCCCCATCTAAATCCTTCTGTATTCTCTTTATCATAAATAGTCTTATTCCAGTCTGAGCTCTTTGGTCACTGGTTGCAGTACCACAGTTTCCAGCATGATGGAACTCATTTTCTTCTGCAGAAATATTGAACGGCTGACTCGCAGTCACAAGGAGGCAAATGCCAGATGCAGAATATTCCGCGAGGCGTCGGTATCATCAGTCTTGCAGGGAAACATTCGGGTCTGACCTTTTCTGTTTATTGACTGGAGACTAGTTTTGTGTCCCCCGCTGCAAAAATCAGGCTACGTAATGTGCTACAGGAGTCTCCAACCTGACATTTTGTGCTTAGCCGCATCGCTGTGTGGGGTGGGTGGGGAATGAATAAATAAATAAATAAATAAACAAACCACCGGGCGTGCAGGGTTTGGGAAATGTGATATGTGACGGCCTGAGCTTTCCGAATTTCTCTTGGTGCCTTTGTGTCGACAAAAGTGCAGCCTTAGAAGGAGAAGGGTGGGAGGCTGAGCTTGTGTGTGTGCGCATATGATATATGATACAACAGCAGATTCAAAGCAGATTCATCTTGATTGGATACCAGAATAGGATATGAACTTGTTTATTAATTTATTTTTACAATGGCCTTTTTTGTCCTTGTGAAAAAAGGGGCATTTCAAATCATATCCAAGGCAGTTTCATTAAATGTTGGGAAATAACTTTTTTTTGCAAAGTTGCATGTCAGACCAATTTTCAGTGACTGAAGCGGACCTGCACCAGCCACTTCTGCAGGACATGCAGAAGATAATAAAGAAACAGAACTGTTTAATTTTCAAGTGCAGTTTTCCATTATTTACAGGCATTTTGCCCAGAGCCCCCTGTTAATTTCCAACTCTGTTTGAAACCCTTTTCAGACAGAAACAATGGGCATAAAAAAACAAAAGCGCGTTACTTAGCTGACACAAAAAAATAACATAAGTGAGACTTTTCTAACAAGCCTAAGCAGAATTAATGAGCCTCACTGTTTGCATTACCAGCCCACATCACTTTTTGCGGTCGTGACTGTTATTTGGTGTTTATGTCATATTTGGGGCTATTGTCAGTTTAATTGTGAACTTGGTGTGAAGGTCACTGTGTAGTAAAAGGCAGTGGGGGTGGAAGGGGGGATGCCGGCTTCAGTTAACTCAGGTTTTTGTTCCCAAATGCCAGGACTAATGGCGTGACAAAGTGCTTGTGACAGAGAGCAGCCTGGCTGTCTATCACTCTGTCAGTGATGTGGCTTCACATTAGCAGTAACTCATAACATGCTGTTTGCCAAGGGCTTGGGAGTGATGGACTGCAATGTCGCCCCTAGTGACACAAGCACTTTGCTATACCATTAGTCTTGACTGTCATCCCACACCCAAGGATGGATGAGTCTTGAGTGGCTCCTTCTTCAAAGCTTAAGGGAAAAGGCCCGGATTCTTAAATCAGATAACTGTTTAAACCCTGCCCAAGTGTCCTCTGGATTTAAAGAGTATCTTAAAGTGATCTCCTCAGGATTTATTACCTGACCTTACATACATACCCAAGTATTGACTGTGGAGACAGTGAGCTCAACTTGATGTTTTTTTTTTCCTGTGAACTTATCTAGAATTTAATGGGTATTTAATTATTCATTAATGTTAAACCATTTTACAAGAAGACCGTCCGAAAAAGACCAATATTAGCTCTGATCCCAGTACTTAGACTTGTGAATGAGTCCTGTGCATATATTAGCAATTATGATTTTGAGTGTTTTAATCCTCAAGTTTAGGTTCCCTACTGAAGTTTTCACTCTTTAGCACTGATTTCCTTGTATAATTTAATTCTACAGTGAGATATGCTAATTGCAATCTCAACAACTGTTCCCTGATAAGTCCCTTAGTATGAATGAGGCCTTTGGTTTGCAAATTCACTGTCTTGTTCCTGTAGCTGATTCAGTTTTTCTTTTCTCTAGCTCCCCGGTAAGAAGTATGCACCTGGTTATAATGCAGATGTGGGAGACAAAAACATCTGGCTGAAGTGAAGGAGTCGACGTAAATGAGTCTGTCCGTAAGCGTCGGACCATTTTCACCTGTTTGATCTGCCCCATGGGTGGAGAGCTCATCCAGATTTGTTCCAGTTTGCCATCTTCTATGGTCCAGCTGTGCGCATCAAGGAGAAACTGTACAACCTAAATAATATGTATGTATTAAATGAAAAAAATTTAAAGCTCAGAATTGTCTGTCCCCTTTGTTATGCTGCTTTCCAGAGAGGAAAGTGGAAAATTCTTAATTCCTAGCAGGAAAAATGAAATGGAGAAGCCCTTCATGTATGAATCTTGGACATGCCTACATAATAAACACAAGTGGTTCACCTATACAAGCTGTTTACTTACACAATACACACATGTAGATCGACTCTATAGATCCAGTCTGAGGTTCCACACGTGGAAAACAAAGACAAAATAGCATTTAAAAATGGCTCTAATGGAGGATGGTGTGCCTCACATGATGCTCTGCCGCTGCCAAAATGAGTTTTACATAAAAGATGGTACGATAAAATTCTGCCAGATTATCTTCAAAATCTGCCACCATTACCATATGTTTACACAGGAACATAAGAAGTTATATCTTTGCTGGTAGTTCCTCTTTACCAGCAATTTTCATATAGTGCCCCTACCTGAAATGCATGATACTGCAACAGATGCATCGCCCTCTGTGTTTGCCTCGGTCTTCCATAGCTACAGGGGCCTAAATCTGACATCACATAAACAGAGCCACTCACACTCTGTGCCCCACGTAACATTACTTGTTTTTAATTCTCAAAATAATTTTCAGTATTGCATTATCTTAAATTAATTCAAATCCAAAAACATATATATACATTTTGTGTCATTTACTCAAAAAGAAAAGAAAAAACACCTTTACTGCCTCTGAGAATTGAGAATGAAGGTTACCTTGACAAACAGCAGCAATAATTTAATATTTTTTAGGTGAATTATTCCTTTAATTCCATCAAAATGAAAACGTTTAAATTAATTAAGTTTCTCTTATGTTTTATGCTAATCAGATAAAAAAGTCAAAAGTTTTATTTAGCTGTTGGATGGCAAACTATATCTTACAATGTGCAAAGAAAACTTTGTCAGGTGTCAGTGTTTCTCCCCTGGTTGTCCTGCACCGGACCACTGGAGCACACAGAGGTTGTAATTACGAGATACCTGCTGAGAATTTCCGACTTTGAATGTAATGCAGCACAACGGCTTGTCATTTTTTCCCAAATCATCCCTCTGAATCAAGCACCAAAGCACGGTACCTTCATGGGTCAGAATGGGATGCTAATTATCCTGGATGCTGCTGTCAGGTTGGCTCTCCACCTGCACAGAGGCTCACATTAATTGGCACTCGGCTACTCCGTTCTGTCATAAAGGGTATGGTAAAACATGGAGGCATGTATGTGTTCAACACCTGCAGGACCAGGTTTCTTAACTTTGTAAGAGTTTACTCATTACCATTGGCTGGGTTTTCCCCATTTGTTATTCACCACTGTGTTCTTACTAACTTCACCAGACAACCAACTCGCAGCCCCAGTTCATAATTGCACTTTGTGTCTCCTGTGGAAAACACAGTCGCCTCACTTCCTGCTTCCAGTGCGCTTTGATTTATTGGTTTGAAGACTTCTCCTCACTCTGGAACTGGCTCTCTTAACTTTTCAGAGTGTGTTACACTTGCATGGAAGTACTGGGTTCATTTGGAGGCTGCAAAAGATCTGCTTACATCGGGATGTTTTATAAACGGATCTATACCTGTATTTTCAATTGATAATGAGTTATAAAACTTGAAAAATGCATAAGTCCATTTACAAGTCAAACTTAAGAATATACCTGACTATACCCAAAATTTATATGGCTAAATAAATTTTGTAGCGGGGCTTTAATATGATTTTTACTCCAGATTATCTGCAAACAGCTGTTGCAATGATTGCAGGGCTGCATTTGCAATGGAATACTATCATACTAAACATAGGTTAGATTTCCATAGAGTTACATGTTGTCTGTAGTGTCTGTATCCCATTCTGAGAGCAGCCTTGGTGGTGAGTTGATGTACCATCTTGCTCCAGAAATGAATTTAGTACCAACAGTGTTAAGGAAGCTGATTTAAAAGTCTAATTTTACAAACTACCCTTTACTTCACAGTGGAACTACAGCTGAGCTTCCCTCAAGACAAATGTAGCTTTATTAACCAATTTGACTTTGTCACAGGAAGAAGCACAGGGAGTATTAATTTCAAATAAAACATACCACTGAGTCCAACACACTTGGCAATTAAAAGGACTGAATACAAAAGTCAGCTTGTTTTTCCTACAAGTAAAACCATTTAGGATTTTTTTTTAATTATTGTTATTATTTTTTTTAATCAGCTATAGGCCATAATAATGGTCTTAGTTTGGTCTTAGTATTAGTTTTCAGAGCAGATTCCTTACAGAGCATAATTTCAAGACTCAAAAGACAGCAATTAAACATAATAATTAATTAAATAAAAAAGAAGAAGCTCTCATGGTTTGTTTTGATTGCATATGCATTAACAAACAGTTGGACATCATGTTCCTAAACAGATGGTGCCTTTTTTCTTATTCTGCCCATTTCAGTTTCAGAACTTGAATTTGTTCAATCAGAAACTGCCTTTAAAATTTTGATTGTAAAATTGATCTTAAAGTCCAATCAGCATTAAAAAGGCCTTAAAAAGTCTTAAAGAAATACAAAATACAGATACCCTGATTGATTTTAATTATCAAGCAAAATGCAGTTAGACTATTAATGCATGTGTTAAAGGGACACTTAGTACTCAGTTTAAAGACAGCACCAGCTATCTGCAAGATATGGCAAGACACTTTAATCCAAAGTAGCCTTTGCACATCAATTAGAAGACTTTCAAGATGAGAGCTGTGTGAAGATGTGTTGGAGTGCAAATTTTAGAATCTGGAGCTTAAAAAAGTAAAAAAAAAATGGAAAGAAATGATAATTGCTCTACGTGAAATGATTGACTGACTTTATTCACACTACACAGATTATATCAGAAAGTGATACTGACTTTGGTTTATCATATCATTAAAGGCAGAATCACCCAGCCAATGTAGAAAGTGGATTTGGAAAAGTCTGTAGAGATTGGAAAAATTATTTTTGGCAGTTTTCATTGTTGCTGCACAGCCAACATTATTATTATTATTATTGTTGTTATTTCATTATAATTTTTTTGAACAAGAGCGGTTTGTGTTTCTTGGACACTGCAGGACTTGAAGACTTTGAAGACGTAATGAAACGACACAGATATTAGGTCTATATAAAATTAGAACAGGCATTACAAGTTCTGGCAGGGCACATCTAGGATTTGTTTTTAATCCGGTAGGCACTCAGGTACAGCAGGTTAGCACTTCACTCGTTCAGTCCACATTTGCCTAATGAGCTTGGCATTCAGCGTTAGAAACGTACCACATAATGATGTATTTGGAGCTTCACTGTCTTGTCTGGCTTGTTGAAAGCTCATGTTTATAATTTCTACTTCAATAACTCCATGAGCAATAATTTGTGATTTTAAGTGATGCAGAACTTTGACGAAGCAAAAAGAAACCAGCCAGCAGAGCTTCTTGCCATTGCCACTGTTCCCATGGAGTTAAACTGACCTGTGCCACACATGGCCGTCAGCGAAGGCATCCCGACATCTTCAATCACCCTCTGGATGTAACTCCAAGGGCAAGCTGCAACGAGTCAACCACTCTGCAGAGAGGGTCACCCGCAGCAATCTGCCGTCCAATGGGAAGCTGAACTCCTCCTGGGCCGGCGGGCACTCGGGGAAGATTGTCCCTGACCCCTCTGGCCCGGGACACAGCTTGTTTGTCACTCTCGCCAATGGGAAGCTATAGGTTCATCAAAGTAAAGAACAGCTGGCACAGGAACAGCTTGTTTTTCACCCAAAGCTGTGAATGAACACAACGGGATCTCGGCTACATAACCCTGGCGCAGACCTTCAGACACTATATACAACTATACAACTACTCTCAACACACCTATAGCCTCAGTACACACACACACACACACACATGCACATACACCCATGCAATCACCTTCACCACTTGTTTTTTGGACTACCGGACAGCCTGCAGTGGGGCACCTTGCTTTTGTCATCAGAGGTCCCACTAGAGTAATTCATTGTGCGTAGGAGCACGCACATTATACTATCACAGAGTTTTTAATATCATTCACATATTAATGAATAGAACATTCCCAGCTCTCCTTTCATTTAAAGGGATAGTTCACCTATTTTGAAAAACTTTATATTATTTCACTTACCCCCTAGCTGTTATGTAGGACAGTGGTGGTGCTGTCTTTCTCTCATTGTTACCGGGTACAATAAGCTAGCTGGGTGCTCCAAATGCTAACCGTTAGCCACCTGCCATTGAGTTGTACTTCCCCCCGGCTAACATTCTGAAAAATAACTGTTTATTTATCGACTGGGGTGGATTAAGGCAAAGTTTGGGTTTGATGATGTGTGTCAGAATTTTTGTAATCTGAAATGATGTTAAAAAAAAAAAATGTATGGACGTGCTAGCTAATGTGCTACTTCCCCCTGGCTAACGTTAACCAACCAGCACAGAAAGCTGCAAAACAAGAAAATAGTTCTAACACTGATTTTTGTTTATTTTATTAATCACACACCCATGTGGGGGTGCGGAGGCATTTCTGCTTTATTCAGCAGTAATGATATGTGGTTCGCGCTCTCCTCTGTGATCCACCAGAGCCCTTCACACCCATGTTACCTTTTACATCATATGAGAAGTTTTGTGTGTCATATGAGGAACATGTTAACCACCAAGTTAAAATCTATGACCATGCTATTTTTAAGCAGCATTCTGCTTCTGAAATTTGAGTGATGCGAACATATGTAGGCCTAACCACGATAAAAATAGGTTTTGGAGCAATTCCTGACCACACTCTGCAGTCTGAGCACACTTCAGTTGGAGATTGGGCCTGGTTGTTTGCTGTTCCTAAGATCCTATCTTTCTGCGGGTTTTGTTCCATAGGGCCAGACAGATGGACCAGAGCTCCTCACAGTTTTTCCTCCTTGAGAGAGATGATTAATTTCTGCTTCTCTTTGTCTGCTGGAGGAGCCCCTTGTTGTTCTAATCAAGCGTTGATTGCCAGTGCTGATACCAGGACACACTGGGCTCAATAGCTGAGTGTGCATGAGAGACGAGGGGAATTCTCCAATTACTTGCTTCTCACTGCCAGATCTCAGTGATGCTATCTCCCCTCTATTCTGATCCATGGACATGAAATGCTAAACTCCTTATTCTAAGGATGCCTAAAGTACAATCTGGCTCCCTGTGGATCCTTCCAGTGCTTCCATATCAGATATAATGAAGTTTAATACATTCACTTTTCCTGTGTGGAATGCCTATTGATCTGGAGATTTGGTTGGAAGATTTTCTAGCATACAGAAAATAAATGATGTGGATCCACATTGAACATTGAGCACTGGGCCAGTGGAGTGAAGGTCTTTCCCAGTCTGAGGGCCTGGGCTCTATCTTCAAAAGCTTGCAGAAATAGAGAGAGATATATTACTCAGAGTAAACTAAAGTCATTTTGAATTTCAGTGATATTCCCTCCAAGCTAATTTGTCATATATGCACAATACAAATAATTCATTGCTATAATGGAGTGCTTATTCCTGTAAAAACAAGCCTGCTGATAACACAAAAATACAAACACATCTAAACAATCATGAGCATATACATACCTACATGCATGTAAACACACATACTAATAGATTTAAAATTAGGTTTAAAGTGCATGGTACACACAAGGTGACTAGAAGCCCTGCAAGAGTCGCAACCCTCCTCCAGCGCTATCTTGTAATGTGAAATTTCAGCTTCACATCATTACACTGATGACACACATGACTGACTAAGTGCCAGAGCCATGAGTCTAGTGTACCAGGTGAAAAGCGCTGCCCTCCTGTCACCATGCATCACCTTCTACTGTATCACTGCACCCACACACGGGAACAAGAGTATATTTGCTCTGAGGAAATTAACTCACAGATGTCTGTGCATAACCTGAGCTGTGCTGTGGAAAGAGAAATTGCTTTTTGAATGGTGCACTTGCTCAAGGCCTATATGTTGAATTGAGGTAGTTAATGAATCATTCCTATATAAATGCATTTAGACGTGCAGCTGCAACTTAAAGGATTGTGACGTTATCTTAACAAAAGATGTCTTTTAATGTGGATGAGTCAGAAACTTCATGCAGGTGCTGTATGGGCCAATTAATGTATAGAATCAGTAACTAATTATATTTTATTGTCCTTAGCACAGACTCATGGTATGCACATCAGAGCTTCATATGCCTGGCCTCCTACTTCAGCCACTGACTGCATCTCCACACAAAAGAACAGAAAGTCTCAGTTTCAGAAGGGGGCACTCTTGCACTACAGCAGTGAATCCATATTTCAGTTTGTTTGAACATTTGTGCAAACCTTTTGATATGTATGGCATGGTTTGTGATGTTGGTCGATGCTTTTGTCTGGGGTGCAGTTGGAGGATGCCTCTATTTTGACATCAGCATTTTAGGAGTTTACATTTTTAATGCCTCAAGAGAGCATCTCATCCAACAGTTGTTATTATCTTGAAGATTCATGGGGCTTATCTGAGAGACTATTGAACATTGGTACAAGAGATGATAGCCGGAACGTCTGATCTCTTGTTGGGACCAGACGTTTTGTATTTGTTCACTTTGCACAATGCCATCAATCAAAACCTACTGGATACCTCAACTTTATCTGATGAACATCTGTCTGCAGTTCTTCATTGAGCTTTACTATCCATCATTGTTACACTCATACTGTCATTACTATTCATGAAATGTGGTCTCATTCGTTATGCTTTAGTGATTATCAAAATAAACTTTCTCTGGCAAGCGGTACAGGAGAGTATTTACTTTGATGACTTTTCTAGCCTGGAGTTTTGCTACTTTCAACGTTGAAACTCAAACTTTTGCCAAATAGTCAGAGGCAGCAAACGCTCCATGGCAGGGCTGCAGAGTCTGATCTTGTGCCTGTTGTAACTTGGACTTGTCTTGGTCTTGGCCACTACTCAGTGTTGACTTCACTTTTTCTTGTTTATGTAAAGATTAAAAAATGGGTAATTTCACTGATGTTTGATTTATTTTTCCCTTACACCACAAATAATTGAACAGATTTTCACCTCTCTAAGTAGTTTTTACAGTGGAAAAACATATATGAACCCTCTGAAAAAACTATGGAGTGATTTTTACTTAAAAAGAAATCTTAGGTAAAAATTTCCACATATAAATTCTTAGTTGATTTAACTGAGCATATTTTAAGTAAAGTAATGTTAAGTTAAGTTAAGTTTACTTGCCATTGAACAGTGAAACTGTGCTTCTCTCCTCGGCCACACCCAACACACATGTTGACTGTTCAAGTAGGCTGTATGTCCTTTTATCAGTGTTTACGACTCATGCACAAAGATCAGGTAATTATTAGCACTGTAAATATAACTGGAAATAGTGGATCCAATTTACTTAGTGAAGTGAAGTCAAAAAGTTACAAGCAAAAAACAAGCATTGCAATAAATGCAATAAATTTAAGTAAAAACAAGGAAATGATGTTTTCGTGTAGAAATTAGACAAAATAGATTTGATTTACAGAGTCATTTTTTTTTCAGTGCATGTGCTACACCACATCACTTTACATTTGCATAAAGCTGAACTTTTCTCAACTTTTCCTTGTCACATAGTCACTGAAGTCTTCACACCAGCTGCCCTCCACCCTCCATCGTTCCATGATTCCCGACTCTATTTGAAACAATCACCTACAATGACAAAATTGCTTCCTGTGTGAGCGCAGGGTTTAAGGGTTTAAGGGTTTAGTATTTAGATGCTGCAGACAAATCAGCAGCATCTCTGTTGAAACTCTTTTAACAGTACTTGGAAACACTTTGAAAGACATGTACATTGTTTATCATGTGAATAGGACCCGATTCATTCAGTTCTCGATGCTGACTTGACCTCAACCCTCTTTATAACTGGATCTGGCATTGGAATACACTTGGCAACTTATTGCGTGCAACCTTTTTGTCTTCAGAGTGCTGGCACTTACCACATTGGAGGGCATCCTTGCCCTCCAATGTCCTCATCAAGGATCAGAAAACATTCAAATAAACTGTTCTTTCCTAAGAAATAATGGGTTCACTAGATAAAATTAAGAGTTCTTGTTCTTTTTAGGGCTGCTGAGAGCAGGTAAGGTCAAGCAAGAGCACTTTGAAAAGATGAGAGAGGGTGATTATACATGCAGTTTTCTTCTCTCTGTTTTCTGTTGCATAAGTGAGATGTCCTTGTTGTAAAAATGATTCATGGTGATTAACACGGGCATGGGTGGCCTTTCCCTCCTTCTCTGGCAACAGGTAAAACTCATTTTCATGGAGATTGGGACTTAGGAAAAAATTACATGTTTTATTTTCCCCCCTAAGATGAGTTCTTTTTACACAAACTTAGATATTTGTGCTTAGTGATGAAGAAGTGGGTAAATGCCAGGGATATTTTGGCAAGGAGAAACAGCACAGTAGATGAATATAGTTGCCCCAGTAAAGTCATTCATGCAAGACAAAGTTATTCATGTTATGAGCTGTTTGAGCCACCAGGACACTTAATATCATTTACATACAGAAATGCATTTCATATGCACAGTACATGCTGCAGATAGAGGAATACTAGAGGAGAGGGAGTGAGCTTACAGAATAGTTTAATAGTCAAGAATTGGACTCGATATCACATTGTCGCAAGTACAAGTTTGTAGCCCACTGGTCCGTGAAATTCCCTTATCATGCATATTTTGGACATTATTGTTTTAACTCATATTGATCCTGTATTTCGATGTGGAACGCCGTACCGATCAGGGTGTTTTGCAGCGTGCAGATATTAAGTGCACTCTCTGAAAGCCGCCGAGCACAGTTGTGCACTTGCAGGCGTACATTAGATGACTATGGGCTAGATTCGTCAACACGCGCTCAAAGGTTTCTAGAGGAACCTCAGATGTACGGAGCGGGCTTTGTGCTGAGGGATGGTGGAAGATGAGAACACAATGTTTTCAGACAGGAGTTTATTTTCTTTACACGCTGCCAAATGGCTCATAAGGGGTGTGGAGCTTATGAGTCACTCTAACCCAGCAAACATTTCAACTTTGAATAGATGTTGATGTGACAACCTGTACCAACACTGAAAACTCATTTAATGTAGCGCCAAAATAAAAGCCAAGACAACATCTGTGTTCGTCCACGGCTGCTATCTGCCTCATTTTGGCGTTTTGGCAAATGAGGACTTAAAAATCTTTTTGATAACAGTTCTAAAGCATTTTTAAAGATCAGAAAGTTCAATATGAATTTTTATCATGCCATAATATCTTATTGTGAAAATATTTTCTGGGTTGACATGATCTTTTCCTGCACAATGCCGTCCATCAAATACTTGCTAGGAGGGGATTTTTTTTTAATTTATTTTATTTTTTTGTAGGTTGCTTCATTTCAGAACTCTGTGTAGGCTTATTGTACGTAGAGATGCAGTCACACAAACTCTAGATTAAAAAAAAAAAAAAAAAAAAC
>OMLF01033231.1:48039-58651 GCA_900302615.1 Holocentrus rufus
CCCCACACACACACACACTTCCCACCCCTCCTCTTGAGTGTTTTCGCTCCTCACCTCTTATCTTCTTCCCCCCACATCTTAAATGTTATTGCTTTTCACATCTCCTCGCAGTAGTACGGCCGGTTGAAGGTCAACAGTTACTTGTCTGTGCCGAGTATTTTGGTATGGAGCAGGACTGTGCTGTGGGAAGTGTGAGTGAGTGAGTGTGTGTTTGTGCGTGTGTGTGTGAGCGGATTCATTCAGGCTGCCTTGTAACTCATTGTTATTCAGAAAGATGTGGAACCTTTGCTTTTTCCTTGGCATGCTTGCCTTGCACTTTAAAGCATGTGTAAATGGTTTTACAAGGCCCCACAACACCTCTCTCCGACTGATACATTTGCTCACTTTCAGAGTGTCACCACCATAACAAATACAGAGTGAAAGATGGTGATTTTCCTGCAGCCTCCACACTGCCAAACTGCTTCCAACTGCAACTCCTATGGTTAGCAATATACCCGTGACGAGGCCCGCATTCCTCCTCCTGGAGACTGAGGCGAGCAGGTGAGAGAGTAAATACCGGCCCGTGCCATTTGTAAATCCTAAACTGTGCATCTGTATCCATTTACTTTATGCATCTCCTTGGTCATGTTCCAGCACGTTGTGATGACAAAACAGGTTTTCCAACTGAGTGAGAGAGAGAGAGTCAGTCTGAACCAGTTTGGATGTTGATGTATGGCTTGTTTTTGCTTTCAAATTTAAAGCACCCCCCATCCCCCCTCCCCCAACTCTCCATTATCTTCCCGGACTTCTCTGTTGATTGAGGTTTATTGAAGCTCTCGCATTTCTCCATCCAGTGCTGCTTCCCTGGTCAAGGGACATTACACATACATCACATATCTCTCCGTATGCCTGTGGGAAGGACAGTGTAATGATCCCTGGTAATGATCTCAGAGAGACAGGAAGCTGGTTTTGCTCATGTAAGCAGCATGTGGTCCCTCATGGCTCTTGTGAGCTGGAGGAACAGCCATACTAATTCATTTTGGCCAAAGGCCTTCGTACTGTACACTGAGCTCCTCTCTCTCTGTCTCTCTCCATCCTTCTTTTTACCTTCATTCTCACCAATTAACACCCTGTGAGGAATACTAATGAGACACGTTATTTGAAGTGTGGATCTGAGATGGCCTCTGCTCTGGTACTCTCTGTTTCATAGCTTATGAGTTACTATTTTTTTTCTTCATCTTGCCCCTTATTCAACTTAAGTGATTACTTTGAAAACTACACAAATGATTCTTGAAGAACTTTGGTTGCAGATCTCTGTACGTCAGTGCAAAACCTGCTTTTCTGGGCACTGATTATCTTTGTAACATGAACCCGAGGTCAGGTGCATCGTTTAATGACTGTTGGCACCTTGTGGTGGGGAGTTGTCTCTTTTTGTCCAAACTTAAAGAGTCAAGTTTGAAACTGCCAGCGTGCTCGTTAGGAGTGAGCTGGATATCCGGAAATCGGATAATGTGTTTTTTTCCGACCAAAGCTGCCGGCCAACTGGTGTGGACCCAATATCCATGAATGGGAATGGAGCAGCTAGATGAGATAATAGTATGAATTATCTATGGAAGAGCGTTTATGACCAGCTGGCTGCAATGTTGCCCATAGAATAAAGACAAACAAAATACAAAAAAAAAGAAAAAGAGCAGAAGCAAATATGGCAGCCTGCTTACACCCTGCTGGATGGAGCGGCACGTTGTCCTTCTGCTCTTTGTTTACCACTCCGTTCCTCCAGTGTGCATTTATTATGTCCAACTCTGAGTAGAATAACAAACAGTTAAAACAAGAAGAAAGCCGTTTCTTTAGGGATGCCTGCTCGTTCATATCTATATTTATGCTGGCGGTACACTGAGTAGAAACAGCTGCCTGTGTTTTCCGTCCCCCTACGGGCCGTAGAACAAGAACTGAGCTTCCGCATGTGGATCTGTTTTGAACTAGGCCGATGTGGCATGTACATCTTAAAGGTTAATAGCATCGATGTGGGCCATTGAAGGCAATAATTTAATGGGGATGCATGGATGATTTCGGTGTCTGTGTTCTCATCTCTTAACAGCTAAGTGGACTAATGGGATATGATCTCTCAAAACTTGATAATTATGAGTTGAACATTTCTGTACAACAGAGAGTTACCGTTCCACTGGCATTTCCACTGTGGGACGATTTGATATGGCACCGTTACAAACACGACATGCTTTTCTCAGCATGTTAGCTAGCTGTGCTCAGTGCTGCAGAACTATTCTGGTGGGACGGGTTAATGACGAAGCCGTTCACTGATGGGTTCCACGTTTATGTTTGCGAGTCCACGCCCTCCTTCCTCACTAATGTTTTTGCGGATCTTTTGCTCAGATTTGTTCACATCCCCTGTAAATGCAGCTGAAAGCCTCCATATTGTAAAATATCTAATACAAGCTTATGCAACATACTGCTCTTGATCCCTCATTTTGTTAGCCAAGAGAATAAAATGCCGTAAAATATACATGGAATTCTATCTCTGACCAGCGGCATCACTCCTGTCTTCACTGTTGTTTTTCTTAGCTACTTCATCTCAATTTAAGCAGCAGGACGGATTGAAAAAGAAATCAAAACCATTCAAGAGTCCAGAGCAGCGTGGGATGGCATAATGCCGTCATGCTTATTTCTAGTTTCACTGTCATGCAGATTCTGATCAAATTCTTGTTAATTACTTCATTGTAGAGCTGAATACCTCTCAGTTTGTGGGGAGTGTTGCTGCTGTTCAAGACAACAGAGCCAAAGGAAAAATCTAAGTTTATCTCTTTTCAGTACAGTAACTCACACACTCCAGTGGCACCTGCTTACGTCTGAGTTTCTGATCATCCTTGAGTATTTATTAGATGTTATTTTAATTTGTGTAAGCTAGTTGGCAAGTAGAAAGTTGAAACACTCTGACAGCACATCATGTCATACAGGATTTAACCGTAAAGACCAACTGGCAACTGGGGAAAACAATTTTTTGACATCCCCCTAATTACAAGAAGGACATGTAGGATTTTTTATGGCATCTGATATCTCCCATCAGGCCCAACAATTTGTTTAAATGCAGGTGGCGAAGTCCAAGGCATTAAAAATCAGAATGAGCTGTTATATTTACACTAATGCAATCATCATCTGTCATCATTGATCAGCCATTCCTGTGAAAAGTGAGAAATATCTGCTGCAGTTTGTTTATGGTTGGTTTTGACTTCATAAATAGAAATGATTTTGGGGTGTTAAACATGTCAAAGCTTTCAAGTTGAATCCAATTCCTCCGCTGCTTCAGATATTACTTCAATTTGGCAGAAGACCTGCAGCCAGCAATGTGAAAAAGGAGATGTGTTTGTAATGGGGTTCACCCTATATTCCCAGGCCCACAGCCCCATCTTCAATCCTATGCTCTCTCAATATAAAATTTCCATGCTGCTGTTATACTAAAATGCAGATCATGTGACAATACTGTTCAATAAAATGGTGTAAGTATAATGTTCATAATGTGCACATCCTTTATATAGGCTGACAGTACAGTTCAGTAAATAATGTCTGAAATAGTGTTTGAAAATAGTGCATGAAAAAAAAATACACTAAGGGAATGTAAGTCATTGGGGACCCAGATATGCTAATGTGAGGCAGTGTGATTTTTGGGTTTAAGTGTTGGAGTTTCCCTTGGCTCCCAAAGCTAACAGTGATGCAGTTTTGATCTGAAATTATCTGCATGATGGCCAAAAGCAGGAACATAAGGCAAAAGCTGAAAACAATCTGAATGATCCTTTAATAGAATTCACCATATGGCATGCTTTTGCATGGGGCACATGACCATTCAACACCCATGCTAAAGAGCTAACATGGAGCTTGTAACTCAGCATAATGTATGGTAAAGCATTAGTGTGTATGCTAAAGAGTTAACATGCACACATACAACAACATAGAGCTAAAATATAGTGCATGCAAAAATGTGAAACTTATATTCTTTATAAGATCATTAGCTTTTACCTCATTTACCAGCAGCAACACCTGGCATACAAAGAACAGATTCTCTGGAAATAACCATATCACAGCTTACACAGCAGCTACCTCCTGACCTTGCAGAAAATAGCCTCATTCCAGTGGTATTTTTTCCACAGTCATCAAAAACAATCCCATGTTGCACCAAGTGTATGTATATGGGAATGAGGATGTTTGCTTTAGATAGCAAGGGTGCACAATGATATACTAATTAACTGCTTACAAGATATGTGCTGTCAATTAAGCTCAGCACGAGCTGCTTCTGAATTAATATTTGCCATATAATCGCAGCTGTTATTAAAACATAGAGCTATACAGTACAATATTCCTTTATCTTGCAAGTAACATAAATAAAAAAAGTCCCTAATGGAATTTGAAGTCCTTTACTCGTTTGGCTCCACTCCCATGACTCAAAACTAGAGCAAAAATTGGTTCGCCGTCAAGGAATATCCATGGTAGATAAATGACGATAACTCAGCCCTTTCTTCTGATAATTGTGCCTTTAGGGGATTTGCGGGCTCTACATGATTGGCCCCTCAAACACAGTGATTAGGACCGGATCACAGGCTGATTCAGCATGTAAAACCCCAAGGACTGTGAGGGCTCCATCCAGCGGACTATCTCACTTTGCATATCCTCACATAAATACCTTGTGTGACTTCCACTCTCATTAAAAATCTCTGTGCATGTGTAGAAATGGTGTTGGTTAACCATAAATTGATTTAAGCTTTCTTTATAGCTTAAAAATGAGAAAAGTAATGATTATATACTAGACTGCAGTGAGAAAATTCTTTGTATGCGCCGTACTGACAAAAACAGGGCATATTCATTTGAAATTATGATGGATGTAAAATAATACTCGCACTACATCAGAAATTGGATCAATTTTGACAACAGAGGCCATACATGGACTCTTTTCTTTTGTTTATGACTCTTGTGTTTAGTTTTGGACTTTCATGGACTTTTGTGTTTCTTGGGTTTTGGTTTTCTGTTCCTGTCCTGTCTGATCTGTTCTCCCTTGTGTTTCCTGTGTGTCCTGGCTTCCTTGTGTCTCCACCTCCCCTGTGTGTGTGGTGTGGCTGTGGCTCCCTCTCTCTCCCCTGGTACCTGTTTTCCTCCACACCTGCCCTGCATTTAGTCTCGTCAGCCCGGTCCTTGTGTCCTTGCCGTCCACACCCCTTGTTGTCTCAGTTAACCAATCCCAGTGTTTCCCTCCTTTTCCTGGTGCCTCCCCACTGCAGGTGTGTCTTGTTGTTGTGATTAGCTGTGTGTGTATATATACTGGTTGTCTCCCTTTGTTCTCTGTTGGATCGTTGCTTCAGTTTTGTTTGGTATGTTCAGTTTGTTCTGTCTTGTTCCTGGTACCATTTCCTGTGTTCCCGTGCTGTGGTAACCTGCAATACTTCAATAAATTGAATTACTATGACTCTCCAGTTCCTGCTCGCCAATATTTCTTGCATTTGGGTCCACCTGCCTTGCTTACTGTGACACACGGTGTTTGACTCTTTTTTGCACACACAACAACAGCAAAATAGAGAAATCAGCAAAGGACCACGCTCATTTATCATACAGCATATTTACTGTTTTAATTAGTTTATGATTTAATAATGTCTGTTGGGTGGAGGAATTCTTTGTGAATATAATTAATCACACAGTGTCTCAGCTGCTGCACGGCGGTGAAAACATGACACCGCGTGCCCTTTGAAGACAGGCAGTAGCTGTCATATCAGAATAATTTGCTTCAAGTCTGTTTCAGATAAAACAGCACAAAGAAAGCTCTTAGAGGTCTATAAAAGATCCTCTTTGTCTGCCAGTGTATAGAGGTTGAGTTTAATGATGCATCACCCGAGTCAGTCCATACGACAGTGCAACCCACCGTGGCCTGGGAAGTCATGGAAGCAGTGTCCAAGTGTAGCTCTGCATGCCCAATACTCCCTCCAAAACTAGAAAAAGGCAAGAAGGAAGAATATCTCTCGAGTCTGGGGGTGCAGGGGTGGAAGATGACTCACAGCACAAAAACAGACTCGGGCATGGACAAAGCGGCAAGTATGGAAAGCAAGGTATAGAAGTCAGCGTAAGAATAGTGGAGGGAAAGAAGCTCCAGGTCTGTTGCTGCATCTGGAGTGAAGCAACAGCTCTGATGGGTCTAAAATATACCGAGGAAAGAACAAGTGCCGGATTGAGGGAGTGCAGGGACTTCCCATTGATTTGTGCTTCTTGAGGGGTCAGTCGAGACAGTAATGTGAAGCCCAGTGGCATGTAGCAAAGCAGGGAAAGCGTCGAAGGAAGGGAAAGGTTAGAAGCAAAAAGCTGGACCGAAATAGCCTAGAGGTATACAGAGGCAGGAATGGGAATCAGTCAATACTGATTTTAAAAAATGGCACAAGGCAGGCTGAAAAGAGCAGGAGAGGATATTATGTGATATAACATGGATGAGACAATTTATACCTCGGCCCCGGGGTTTCACTGGGTTCACGGTGACATGGTAATGATGCTTTCAAAAGAGAGCTACACAGTTTGAGTGGCACTAGGTGGTAATCATCCACGGCATTTTTATACGAATAAATGTTTACAACTCTCTATTATTTGTTAATATAACATAACAGTGATCCAACCTGCGCAGAAAAGCTGTTTTTAAAAGTGTTTGGTAGCTCTTTCTAGGGAAAAATCCTCTGATGTATACAGGAAGTGATGTGTGCTGTGTTTCTGGTTTGTGAAGAAGAAGAAGAAGAAGAAGCTCATGCTAACTCCTCATGCAAACTAAAACTCAAATTTCGAGAAATAAAATAAAACATCACAGGCACACTTTGCACTTTGTCGCTGCTGTACTGATGAGGTTGTGTTATTGACTATTGGTCTCTGTCCCTCACAGCACTGCCCACAGGATAATCTCTAATGGTCACACACTTGGCAATTAAGGCATGATGTGTATTATGCTCTGATGAAGGCATTATTGCCAAAATGCCTTGGTGTAATGTTGGCCATCAATAAAATGTGGTTTAATTGAAGTCCAGTGGTGTCACTTCTTTTAATGAACTCTTTCTCAGCAAGTTCTGTTTTTGGAGTGATGCCACTTCTGTGCTTTTCTGCGGTTTTACTTAAAATTGGTCTGGAGTTTTTTGCAGAACGCCAAACCTCATGAAACAAGGAGACGCACTTGCTGCTGGTTTTTCCGATGCACCAATAATAATTATGAATGATATCTAAATGCTAGATCCTGTTGTAGGCCTGTGGTAGACGAACTATGATTATGCAACAGTCTGTGGGTTTATATGCATTTTAAAAGTTTGATTTTAGCCCGACTACAACAATAAATTGACTTTTTCACACATCATGTAAACATTTTAGTCCCCATTTTGTTCTACCTACACATTGTTTTGTTTCACTATGTGATGCAAAAAACTCAACCAGAAGAAAGTCTTCTTATTCTTATCAATAACAAGAACAAAGTCTTCATCAAATGTTCTGTAAGCTCCGCCCCTTCATGAGGTGCAGCTATTGATGTCACCTGCCCTCATCAGTGCAGCTGAAGTTAATCAGCTGGGCTGCTCTATAAAAGGAGGCTTGTGGCTCTGTTCTGGTTGTGTGTGTGACACCGGAGGGTTAACACCTTCAGTTAGCTCTCCTGGTTTTGTGTGTGGTGTTGTGAATGAGTGTGAGTGAATTTTCTTAAACTGAAGAGTTCTTTTCTTTTTCAAAACACCAATCTCTCCTTCTAGTGACTCCCAATTTTCTTTTTCGGGCCCATTTCTTTTGTTCATCTTTCCTTTTGATAGACTTAGTGGGTGTTTGTGAGGACAAGTTATTCCCCATCACCTTTTAGACCCCAAGGGTGTTGAGTGCAGTTTGATTTTGTTAGTTTCCCCTACCAGCGACCGCCATTTAAGTTTTGTTTTGAGGGGAAACTTAACATCTGAGTCATGTAAACTGGGACAATGATTAATTAATCAAATCATATCTAATCGAGCTTAAGACTTAAGTCTGATTGAATAATTAGCGAATGCATGTTGTCAAACAAGGCACTGACAAGGCAGTACATACATCTGAGATCAACATTAAACAGCCTCAAAGTGGCCTCATGATCTCAGTCATTTTCAAAACTCTTCCTGGAAAAAGAAAGTGACATGCAGATCACACCAATCACAGTGAGTCTCACACGTGCAGCAGGTTAATCAGGGCCTGGATTGGTTGTGCCAGCTGTCTGTAATTAGCCATTACTCCCATTTTACCAGGAGAATTTAGTTGCAATGTGTGTTTGAAATCTCTGGAAGCAGAGCGGTTACACCTTTTGCACAGGTGAAGCTCATTTTGACTGAGACTGCGGTTGGTGGGGAACTGCATATGTCACTTTCTTTTTCAGGAAGCATTTTGACATCAAGAGGCCATCGGAGGGGCTCTTTAAATGAGACTGTGCAGTGTGAGTTTCTGAAGCTGTGCTGATTTAAACAAAGCAGTTTCCAGTTAAGATAGGATCTGAGAGATGAGAAAAGATCCATATACTGATCGCTGAAGAGATACCAAAAATCTTGATAATGCAGCACAGTAAAAATGTGGCGTATAGGATTATGGTGAGTTTTTTTTTTTTATACATGCAAGTTTGGTTATTTCCCTCTCCTGCTGCTTTTGCTGTGTATCAGAGGGGTTTCAACAGGTCATTAAACTCCCAAATTGCACCTGATGACAGTACAAAGAATAAAAGCAGCAAGTGTTTATGATGTTTATGGCAGGTGTGTTTTTTGTACTGTAGCAAAAGCATGTGCCATCAAACCAACAAAGGTTGTGGATTTACAGTGAATGTTCAAGTACAGCTGCATCAAAGACCTTTTTATATTTAGAGAGAGTATTTTCTTTTTATTCTGTGAAGGTGCAGATTGGTATAATGGTCACAGCGGGGATTAGGCTCGGCAAAAATCAGTAGCTGGGTGGGAGGAGTGAATGAGTAACACTCTCCCCTCGCACAACAACTCTGCCGAGGTTGTTGTCACTGTGCTTTTATCTTAAAGCTCCACAAGGCGACTTCACATGTTGGCAGCTTCAAACGGCAGCGAGAGGAAAGTGCTTGAAAATTGTTTGAATTTCATTACCTAGAAATCCTGTAAAGCCTAGGTCAGACTGCACGGCTGTTCAAGTCTCGCAGGACGGGGGCCAGCCCAGGCCAAATGACCTGGTCTGCCTGTTGTCCGGTGAGGAGACTGTCCACTCGAGGCCATGAAAGGGGACAAAAGTGGGGTGTCACACAAATGAAGACGAGGGACCACACGCTGCCTGTCTGTGCCATTCAGAAACAGTTTTCACCATCCAGAACAATTCACTGTAAAAACAGTTACAGAACTTCTATTCTGTCGCTTCTTGGACCTCGAACATCTTGTCTCCGTCTGGTCGGAAAAAGGGTATTTTGCCCAAAACGTTGGGAGTATTCCTTTAAACATAAGTGTCACAACACTTCTTGTGCATGTATAAGTTTGTATAGACTTATTAAAATGTAAAAGCAGTGAGTCATACATCATGCTGTGCATTGACTTAGAAATCACTCACTACTAATGATGGTTTAGAACCACATGTGTGATCAAGTAATGGACATTATGAGCTATAAATAGGCAGAGACACACGTAATGGCTGTGTGGAATGAGACAATAGTGGTGGTGGTGTTGTAAGAATAAGAAGAGATGAGCAGATAGATGAGGTCCCAGCTCTGCTCAGCTCTCCTCCACCTGTAGCTCTCACACTCGAGCTGTGCATCCCGATCTTCGTCCTCACCTCGCGCTTGTGCTCGTCAGGGGATCAGAACTGGCCAAATTAATGACTTCGGTCATTGCGTGCTGCTTGTGCGTGTTGTTTTGTGAGGTGCTTTATTTCTCCCCTCCCTCCAGTCCAACAAAAGTTTTGCTTTACTCCATTAAAATTCCGGCTCTTTCTAGACCAAAATATATTCGAGGCTAGGCTCAAAATTCACTGCCAGCCTAACGATGTCAGTGTATCTTCAAATTCAAATAGGAAAATAACAAAAGTGCTGTTTATTTTCCTCCAAAATGGAGGAAATTAAAATGTGACTTATTATTTTGTATATCGGCATAATCCACGTCGTTTACTTTTGTTTATGTGCTGAAAGTGTAAATTTGGGACCGGTTTTGCCGTGATATGGAAGTGAATGTAGGGATAAAAATACAGTATTCTGGATTAGCAGCCCAGGGGAGCGCAGAATATCTGATGTTTCACCACCATGTGGACTCATATGCCTCCTGGGTTACTACACAACCCAACACTACCAAAGTTCAATTTTGCTTTAAGGTGCACGTGTGTAGAGTTGGCAAGGTGAGCAGACTGGCATTAAAAAGTGAAAGACAAGGCAGAGTCCTTGATCGCAATTTTAAACTCGAGGCACTACAGTTAAAGTATGAATGAAGGACTTTTACTGCATTACAGTGACTCAGGACTTTTATTAATTTATGTTTGATAATCTTTACCATATCTTTGATTTATTTTTTTTTTACCTGTCCTGCAGAGCACCTGACGGAATTTTTTCACTCTTCTACCATTGTCTTGACCCGATTTAGCACTCTGCCTTTTCACTGCTGTTAGTTGGCTGTACAGT
>OMLF01033234.1:14870-39021 GCA_900302615.1 Holocentrus rufus
TTAAAGAAATCATGTTGGTGAACAGCACTACTATAGGGGTCATCACTTACTTGTATTCCAAGTAACTTCACTTCTATAGCGATAGCACATCACAGATCTGAAAGGAATATTTTGTTATCAAATGTGTAACCTCTTAACCCACATAAAACTTTAATCCTTGTATAGTCAATAGCTGGGATATTCCATATGTAAACATAGTCAGTGTGTATCTGTATCAGTGTGTAAACCCTGAGACATTTTTTGCGACTTCATGACACATTGGAATGCTGGTTAATTCTGCACCACCTTTAGCTAATTTATACCACAATCCTCACTCTGCATCCTCAGTGCAACTACAGGTGCTGTCTCCTTTCCAACAGGTCTTCCTAAACTAGTGTCTGAAACATGTTGTTTTGATTTGCAATAGAGAAAGGCCATTGGCTGCGATGAGCATGATGTGATATAGCGCAGGAGAATGGCTGTAACTGTTTTAGTTGAATCAGATTGTGGTGGGACAGGGAACAAGTGTGCGTTTGTGTGCGTTCTTAAAAAAACTCCAATTCCCACAGTTTTCTCTGAAAATGAAAATAGTAGGTTACTTCGGTCAGAATAATTGCGAAGACCTGTCCGTTTATACCATCATGTAAACGGCTCCACAGAGTATTTTCATCACAGTGTTTGTAATTATGGTATTATTGTGGACATTTACTAACTGAATCAACTAATCATTTCATCATTTCACTGTTATTGTGTTAATCATTGACTTCCAAAGAATGACATCAGCGTCCCTACACATAAAAAAAACAAATGGTGACCCAGCTTTCACCATCTCCTGAAATGGGAATTCACTTTAAATTGGGGCATCATTTGCCCTTGGCACCATATTTGTGGAGGTGCTGTACATTCAAATTTGGGGTGGCAAATATTCTGCACGCACTGCACCTCCCGGACAAGAACATCAATTTCTCTTGGGATAAGCCGGTCTGGGAATCTCCTCCCCATTACGAAAATGTCAGGACGTCTTGGCAGGGATTGCACTGCTTTAAATTGGGATGAGGAAAAGCTGATTTGTTCGGTCATGACGGATGCCAGCCCCTGCCACACCTATAGATAATGCATTCCTCTTAATCCAGCCACTTTTCACCAGTACGCCATCAGTGCGCCTCCACTGCACCGTCACATCGGGTCACAAAAATCTGTTGGTGACGCTTGCATGACTTTGCACCACTGCCTGTGTCTGCGCCTCTGCCTTGATTCACAAAAATAGAAGCCATAAAGTTTATTTGGGTACCTACAAGTGGGATTTGTGTATACCCAACTAAAGTGTTTAATTTGAAACTATTGTACAGTATCTAATCCTTGGGATCACATGAAGCAAGAGAGCTTTGATATACCTTTGTTCCAGCATCATTATTCGAGTTCAGTGCCACATGTTTTTCACAGGAGTCAGATCCCTCCTCAAGATCAATAAAACCATTCTAATGAGCACAATTCTATAACACAACATCCTCTCTCCTGTGTCAACTGGAATATTCATCAGCTCCAGTTTGACTCCAGTCAACTCAGCTTGAGTGCAGCAGGCATCAATAACATTCCCTTGAAGGAAATGATTAATTTGTCAAACAAATGAGGGAGACGGGGGTGAGGGGAGTGGGCAATGGTAGTGAGAGAGATAAGAAAATGGCTGTGTGAAGTCAGTAGGTGGAGAGGCCGCGATGATCAAGAGGCAGAGATCAAACTGGGGTCAGAGCGGAATCATTTGTTGCTTTCCCTCTGTTTTTTGTTTCCTCGCCCTGTTAGACCTCGTTCCTTTGATCACTGCCTCAAACCGTGTGAGAGTGCAAAGCGTTGCATATGTCAGACCGGCTGCAGGGGCTAGCAAGACGCTCCCACAGAGCCAGCCTCAAAGTGTTTCACTTCCTCCGAGAGCTGATCTGCTGTCAGATTTCTGTCCACTGATTTGCATCTTTATCGTCGGAAGGCAAGAATGAAAAAAGAGGTATGATACCACAGACAATGTCCTGTATTTGTGCTGTATTTATTTAGCAGACATGCACATTACAGTTTTAGTACCGCAACCTAAAAAGTACACCCAAGAGTATTGTACCTGTCTCTAAGCAGCATGTTCTCCAGGTAAGCAAGGACTGCAGAGCCTCATCAAATAAAGTCATACTAAAGTGTTCATTCTTTAAAAGACCAATAATAAAGCACGGGGTATCAATAATTAGACTGAAACTTCACTGCCCTGTTTTGTGGTTAGTGGTATCCCATTGAATGAAAATATCAAAATATATGGGAATCCGCTATCTGTCTCCATAGTGCTGTTAATATTTAACTTACCAAGGCCATTGATGGAGTAATACGAGAACAGGGAGTTGGGTTTCATAAACTGGACTGTGGCTTTGTGTTTCTGAAAGCTGAATTGAGAGCAAGCCTTGTGAACATGAAAGACACTGACCTTATCTTTAATGCACCTATTACTTCCTCACTCACAGGCATTGCAGCCTTTGTAATGTAAAAAGGCAAATACTCAAACTTGGTGTGTTATCATTGGGATGAAGCTCTGGATACTGTAATGTAATAGCTCAGACAGTCACCACTGTCTTGCCTCAACTCTCCCATATATCACTTTCACTATTTAACTATGAATAGTATTGCCGAGAATTAATGAATCCTCCTTGTCCTCACGCAGCATATAATCTCAAGGTTCAATTTGGGTTCCCGTTTTCAAAAGCAGCTTGTTTAAACAGCTATTAATCTTTGTCTATAACTCACTACACATTTAATCATGTCTCTTAAGAGGCACATTTGCGTCACTCAAGATGGTCAAAAGAACTTCCTACAAAGACATCCTGTGGCTGTCTCTCAAAGAGAAAAATGTATGAAGAAGTTTTCCCTCAGATCCCAATTTGGTAAATGCAAGTTTTAGAACATCAAAGCAAAGATCTATGGTCCCTAATCTGTCACTCAGTATAGACAGAATATTCTCTTTAGGTCAAAACTTCACTTTTAATGACAGATCCAGAAGAATAACAGAACACATCAGTCAAGCTGCCAGTCCACCGTAGAGAAAAACATCATAAATATCATAATATTGCTTATTTTTGTTTTTAATTTCCAAATTTAGCTTCAAGGCGACATCTAATGCTTTCCCAGAATGTACTTTCAGTGGTCCGTTTTCAATCTGTGGCCATTCTGTTACAGGACAGTCCTGAAACATTAAGCCAACCTTTGGCCCAATTGTGCCATCAAGTTCCTGTGAGATATTCAAGACTACATTTAATTCAGGTTTCTAATTACTCACTCCTCCTATCCCCGGTGGCTAGCCAAATCAGAGAGGAAGCCAAATGAACTCTCTACCTAACCAATTAGCCGAGTGGCTGCTAAAGCTAATGACATGAACAACAGTCTGTGGCTGCTTCATTGCTTCAGAAGGCCCTGAGGTCTTCAGGATGTCTCAATTCCAGATGTATGGACAAAAGATTTCAGAAAGATTTCAGTTCCTGAGTCAGTTACAACTTTAATTACTTTGAAGGGTTTGGGAGTAATATGATGCAGTCTCTCTGTCCTCTGGAGCCCACAATTGAGTTTCTCCATTTAACCTGTAACGATGCATTTAAGGTAAGCCCTTCATGGGAAATATGATTTTAACTCAGACAGAAGACTTGAACAAGGGCATTACCTGAAGATTTTAAAGTGACCATGAGGATCAGAGAGAGATCTTGAAGTTTTACTCATTCACAGCATAATGATGCAATTCAGACCTATAATAGCTACACTTCAGACCTCCGCTTAAGCACTGAGTAAAAGTGCTTATTTCCTTTATTATGCAATTTTTCCTCTTGCTTTATTCTTGCCATAAACCTGTGCAGGGATAAACGGTCTCTGGCAGAACACACTTTTGGGGTGGAGATCTTTGTAAATGGGCTGACTGTTATAGAAATTGCCTTCTGGATCATTGTAATTCTGTCTTCTTGGCCCCACTTATTCATGTCCAGCTCAGTCATCTCTAAGGATGGAATGCAGCAATAGGCTTTGCAGCACAAGGCTTTGGGCTGTGCAGTAGTAGCAAAAAAAAAAAAAAAAAAAAAAACGGGATCAGCATCAGAACCATTTCATTGATGACAACATGAATTAACTACATCCATAAGGCTTACCTGCCCACAATAAGGTACACAGCAATTATAGTAGTGAGACCACTAGTCTAAGCATTTAGTGCCAAGTCCAAAAATTAAATGAGGTGCTCTATTCCAAAAACATTAAAAAAAAACACACAATTTGCTTTGTTTTTGTGCCAACAACATTTTTTTTAGTGTGTTTCCATATTTTATAAAGGTGAGGATGATTTTGGAGATAAACGCTGTACAAAATCTGCTCAACCAAAAAGCATTGTCTACATTAATGCAATTCACCATGCCAGCTGCTGAAGTCTGCCACATGATCATGAAAAATAGACCCTGGGTACATGCTAATGTGGCTACATGACACAACTGTTAGTTGGCAAATAAAAAACTTACCCTTATTAGAATTGAAAGCAACTGTCAATTTAAGAAGCAATTTAGCCTAGATATTATCTTCTCAATATAGTTTCTCTCCATTGCCATCGGCTATTGCACTCATTTGTCAGTCTGCAAGGTAGCTGTCACTCAAAACTTCATTGTATGCCCTACAAACCTTGTTAGAGAAGATAGTGCAGTGACGGCACTGCTCTTAAAACTATTTATGTGGTTAGAATTTGTAGCTATGGGACCAAATTCTACAAATTCAAATTTTTCAAATGGGGTGAATAGCAATAATTCCCCCATTTTCAAAGGAATAGAGAGCCAGAATGAGAAAAAAAAATGTATGGTATTGTGCATCCTTCAAAACATTCTATTTAGCTGTGGGTTGCTGCTCAAAATCGTGTTGTTTTCAAGTCATTCATTTTGGAGGAACACTCCCAGTGAGGTGCACGTTCTCACGATGGGGGGGTTGAGAGGTCAAACTTGGAGGATCTATTACACTCGCATGGAGGAGCAAATAACACTGTGTGTAAAAATCCAAACTAAGATAAACTATAAAGAAAACTTTTTTAAAAACCTGTCAAGTATTTTAGAGATTTTTTTTCTGCTTCAGTTCTTCAGTTTCCAAAATAAAGATTGTTTTGTCCGATAACCTCACAGCAACAAGGTGCTGCAAAGTGAACTGTTCTATTTTCTCAATGTCAGTGGCACTGAAACTCAAAATATCCTCAATGATCACAGCTAGTTCTATCTATGGATTTTTTTTTTTCTTGTCCTCACTGAGCATTCTGGACGTTTTTTTTTGTTTTTGTTTTTTTCATGGCTGTATTTTATCCTGGTGGATGACACAGCATAAATACCCAAACCACTCAAATTTTATAGAATAGCATCAATTGCTGTGTGCAATTTAGAACTCACATTCTGAAAACACCTTGGAATTCAGTAGTTGGACCCCATTTTCAAAATTTTCAAGCTACATGACGTGTTTTCTTCAAGTCATTAAAATGCCCCAGAATCTCAAAAGTTGTCTGTTGGTGGTGTCAGGCAACCAAGCAGTCCCAGGATTTTCCATGTTCCAATATGTTGAGCACTTAAATACTTAAAAATAAAACATAAAAAATAAAATAAAATAAACTGGCTCTCAAAAAATACAACACAAGAATATACTGCAATGAATATACTTCCATCTAAACATAAGCACAGTTATGCACCAAATAAAACCAGTCCTATTTGCAATATCCATCATTATTATAACACAGCTATTTATAATTTCATAAAATACCAATTTATATTTGAGGGAGACATTGTGGTCTGTAGTTGCTTGTCTCAGTACAATAACCCAGGCTTGTGTGTTTGACAGTATGGCAGCTGCTGTGAGTCCAGTGATGTTAAAGTACTAGTAACATGATTATGAAAGATCACTGGGAAATGCAGTGAAAAGAAAAGTGCAAAAAGAAAGAAAGAAAGACAGAAAGAAAGAAAGCTTGCATACTGTCACTTTGAGATGATAATATGCGGAACAACCACTGGACTATGATATGTCACTGTGAATATTGCAGTGATATTGCTGTGGCATAACTTCATACACGGTGAAAAACCTTGGCAAGCCTTTGAAAAACTCAAATCTCATTTTATTTTCTGTATGGACTGCATTGTACCATACATCTAGCACATTAAAGGTTGCCTGATGAGCGCTTGTCATTCCCTGTGATTTAGCAGCGAGTGAAACGTTGTAGCAGGAAGAGTTGTGGAAAGTTCATGTTCATCTCTCCTTTACCGCCCATCCCACTTATGAGAGTTCTGCCAGCTGCAATCACGAGAGATGAGCTGCCAAACACCTTTTGTCCTCCTGCCCAGCACCTGCTCATTAAAATCACCATACAAAGAGACAGTTTGCTGGTTTGCATTTAGGCAGGTGTGACTGTCATACTCATGATGCAAGTTGCTGACGCATGGAAGCGCACACATACGGATGTACACAAGTGTGCATGCATGCATGAAAACAAAAAAGGGAATTCTCAAAAAACACCAACAAACAAGAAAAAAATGACAAAATAATTGTGTGTTTTTTAAATTTCTTTCAACATTTCAGCTGCAAATTAGTCTATACCAAGCATTTTTGCGCTCTACGTTCTCCTGTTTCCTATCATGAAGCTTTGAAATTCCTTATTCCTCAGGCTCTCACGTTTGGTAGACTTTCTCAAGTCGTATCATATGCCTCTGATTCTTAGCAAAGTCTAGATTCATACTTGACTCATACTTGAAAAATCACTCATCAGTGGAACCGTTCATGCCAATCTTCCTGAGGACAGTTCACAGGTTGTCTATAAGATGTGTGGGTTGAACAGTCATGCTTGTCCAATCACTACAAAAACGGATTAAGTTCTGGAATAGAATGGCTTAAACTTCATGAAAAGGCTGGTTTGTGACAACTGCAAATGGTCGGTCTGAAGTAGCCAATCAAGGAAAAGAACGGGGGTTGGATACATTAGAGGAAGGTGAAAATTTTTAGACACGGCATGCTGAAACAACAACACACCACTCACCAACTGCCCACAGGGAAGAGGAAAATTTTGTTTCTCCTCAGTTGAACCAGTTCCTCCTGAAATTCAAATTTCCCTTCACTGTGTAGGCCTGGACAGCTCCATGGTTAAAGCATGGCACTAACTCTGCCAGGATAAGTGGTTTGACTCCCACTGATGCCACTCATACTAAAAATGTGCGGGGTCATGTTACTCTTTGGTGCATTGGGTGTAAGCATCCACCAAGTGGAATAGCTCGACTGTAACTGCCGCGCTGCTACTGCTACCTCCCTGCTATACCTCAGGCTATTACCCCGAGGCTAACCCGCTTTGCTCTCAAGAGTATAGGAATGAGGAGAAAGTTGCATCCTCATTCCTCCTCTCCAGCATCATCCAACTGAAAGACAAACTGGGATATTTATGATGGATATTTCATGGCTTGAATGGCTTTATCGTGAGGAGGGGAGCACTGTTTGCTGTTATTATTCATGTTGAGACCTTACTTACTGGTGCACAAAAAAGTCCCTTTGGTGCATGAAATTCTGTTCTATTTTGTGCTTGAGGGAACTCAAAGTGCAGGATTTTCTAGCATATTCTAGTAGCCACACATTCAGTGAGATATGCTCCACTGTACTAGTAGCACCAGCACCATATAAACAGCCTGACAGACAGACAAAGAGTCCCAGCCTGCTTAGTCTCACAGTGGGTTGCCACATCGCGCCACCCCCACTCCAAGCTCTTGTGAAGTGTACTGAGTGAGCAGGCGTGATTAGGCAAAAACCCACGCCGAGACAAAACTACAGGATCACTCAGACACACAAAAGCTCACGCATATGCACACACATGCACATGGTGAGAGAGGACTGTGGGATTACATATTCACACACACATAGGATATACAGAGAATACTCTGAGATGTGACCTTTATTACACGTTCCCCAAAGGCATCACTACGTGTCACCTCATTACGCCGAAGCAACCAATACTCCAGCAGGCTCAATTCAGCCACTTGGGAACCAGACGCATCCAGTTGCCATGTCAGCTCCAACACTCCAGTCAAATAATTAGAGCATCTGACAAACAAATTTGAGCTAACTATTACCCATAAAAAAGTTGTTTATGGTCCAAATAAATATATCTCCTAAATGCTGGAAAGAGCAATTCAATCCCAGCTTTATGGTGCAAGGCTCTGGCTTTTGTGTATCTGTGTGTATGCATATAATAGGCAACCAGATTACTCAGTTAGTTAAGTAGGTTTGGCAGAATGTGAATGTAACATTACCCTCATGCAAGATCAATCATAAGACACAAAAAGTGTGTGTTGTTAACTCCCTAATAATTACTTCAAACTTTTTCTCAGTGCATAAAACGAGTTAAGTCATTCACAGTGAGTCCTACTAAACACCCTAAAGTACCTCAAAGCATACTGAAAATTGCCCCAAAGCATACTTCAGAGCATCTCAAAGCGTACTGCAAAGAACCCCAAAGCATACCGCACTGTACACCAAAGTGCCCTAAAGCATACCGCATGCTAATACAAAGAACCCCAAAGTACAGGCTGAACTAGTGCACGTTTAAATTAGTAAAGAACACATGTCAGTGATCAATGAGCGATTATATTAGAAAGAATGTCTTGGCAAACATTTACCACGCTTTGAGCAGTCTGCTAGGAATTACAGTGAGAGCATCAGAAGTTCTTGGACAGTGACTCATTTAATTTTGTTGTTGTTGCTCTGCACCCCCTAGCACTTTAAAGACGAACTGTGCAGTTTTTCTGTGTAAACAGCGCTGATTTGTTTACATTCATATTTTCACTCATTTTACAGACAAGATGCTCGTAACGTCTTAATTCTTGCTTGCAGCGCTGCAGCATTTGCGATCGTATCGAGCTGCAGTGGCTTCAACAGAGAACTCCTGCCCCTTTCATTTGACTGACAGCCTGTTGTAGGCTGCCCACTTGAAAACCACTTGATAAGTGTTTTTGCCACGCTGGCAGGCCGGGCCTGAGGGTGGCCACGTCAGCCCGTCCGTCCATCCATATGTCTGTCTCTTCAACACTCCAAGGGAACATATCTCAAAATGTGCAGGACGGACTGCCATGAAGTGATTGCCATGACGCTTATTCTCCATGGGTCATTGTGTCATGCCTATTTTATCCTAGGATGACATGATAGGACAAGGGCAAAATGAAAATAGCGGTTGGGAGGTATAAACACACACACATACACACACACTGTGCCACTTTGGGGTCCTCTCCGGTAATTGGGGTGTGCTTTGGGGCACTTTGGGGTGGAGCACTGCATCATAAGTGGCGCCAGAAAGCACCACATAAGTAGATAGTGAGGTGGATCGTGTTCTTTTTCTCTTTAAATACTTTGAAAGTGAATCCATCGACGCCATTCCCCTCACCCCTGAGGTAGGCTGCAAAATTAACAGCCAATAAAACAGAAAACTACAAAATTCAGCTGTTTTTATATATCCATCACATGGGACCATAAGAAGTGTTGAAACATCCCCGCAAACTGAATTCAATCACTGCCATTTATGACTCAGTATCACAGTTGTTTCTCAAAATGTGAAGTCTTTGTTACAGCTGATGTATCACAATAAGAGAGTTGTTTTCTGCAAAAAAAAAAAAAAAAATGAGTGCTTAGGATACAGAGACAATTTTGATTAAAAACAAAATAATAAAAAACAGAAGGAGATTATTGTGGTTTTCTCTGCTGATGCCCATGACGATTTGTCCGGCACATTCTGAGTTTGGTCTGTGAGACAGCAGTTAAAAGAATGTCTAACATGAGTCCCTGCAAGAGAGGAACAACAGCCGCACACAAACTGTGTTCGTGTAATTAGCTGGAGGTCAAGGCCTGGTAGATTATGACTGATGTTACCTTCTTGCTGTAAGCATTGTTTTAATTAAATATGGGAAACTCATTCATTGTGTGTAAACTATTGTGCGAGCCAGCACGGTTAACAGGTCAACCGAGCAAGCTTGCTTTATTCTAGTAATAGTATCACATTGTGGGACAACACCTTTGAAGAGTGGTTGTGGTGCAGGTGGAAGTAGGACAGAACTTTTAGGATGCAGGTGGCTGAGATTTAAAAAAAAAAAAAAAAAAAAAAAGCAGTCCCACACAAACTTTCACTTTGGAGTATTTTGGGTTTCTTTGGGTACTTTGGGGTTGTGCTTTCTGGTACTTTGAAGCGATTTGCGGCATTTCTTGGCATACTCCAGGATGTTTAGGAACTTGCCATATGGGGCATCTTATGGTCAGTGAAAATAGATTGCCTTCAAATAACTACAGCTTACCTCATCAAACACAGCATCATGAAATAAACCGGTTGAGTGGCTTACCACCACAATTACAATCCATGCACACGATAAATCAAAATAATCAAAAAATATTCAAACTTGCTACAGCCTCATCACATCCTCTCATTTAACATGCAGTTATTAAAACACTGTATTTGTAATCAAGATGTGCAGATGTAATTACTCAGGCAGGCTTTATTACACCTTAATTTTAAACTTATATAAAATCATCATTACCTTACCTTAATCATTACCTTTGCAATACGACAAATGAGATAATACGCTTTGTTCTCTGTGATGGACATGTAACAAGTCCTCTGCTGGTGACTCACACGAGAGCATCATTTGCAAACATGTTGTGATATTGTCACCGGGAAATAAAAGCCATCTGGATGACAAACTTGTCAGTGCAAGATACTGTGACCAGAGACAGCATGAGGAAGAAGAAGAAGAAGAAGAAGAAGAAGAAGAATGACGGTGTGGGTGGATGGCGAATTATAATAAGCACGATGATGATGAAGGTTATGATGACAGTAATAATGATGCTTGTGGTGGTGGTGGTGGTGGTGATGATGACGAAGATAATGACTGGAAAAGAGGCCTGCGCAAATAATTTATCCTCAAAGGGACTGGTAGTTAGTCAAAGTTTCACAGAACTGCAGTTACAAAAATTGAGAAACTCACACCTCCAGAGTCATGGAATACCAATGTGTCTCTGTAACAATAGCTGCACGATTATTTGACAAATGCCTGTGCCACCACCCACCCTCCCCGAAGAAACTGCCGACGCCTCCATGAGTGCAATTTCATGTAGTGATAATGCATCTCCGCACTCTCCTTAACATGCTGACACACACTCATATGCCATACACTCTTACACGCACTCTAACCTTTCAACTCTTGGCACGGGTAATCCACACCGCCAAACGGCTCCCATGACATTGCCAGCCCCTAGATTTACAAAAGAAATGGATGATTTATTAATACATTAGAGTAATTATGAGGTAAAAAATCAATCATCAGATATCTGATACAAGGGTGAGAGTTATTCCAGAATGCTCTCTCAGGAGACGGTGTACATTTCAGCAAGTCAGAAATGTAATTAGCCCTTAGCCCCAGGCAGGCTGCGTTTAGGCTGACCTCTTCCTAAAAACGCCTGCATGGGCGTCACTGATATCAGACCTGGTATTCAGCCAGTCTAATGCACGAAGATGGAAATAGATGATTCAGAGTTCAGGCGAAAAAAACATGTTTTGGAATGTACTGTGTTTATTTGCAGTGCAGGTTTGCTTTGTTGAAGCCACTGTAAAGAGAAACACTATTCACTGTGGTTATTTGATATACTGAAGAGAATATCTAAAATGGTCCTATGACAGGTACTTGATAGAGTTTGGGTTATTTGCAGCTTCTTAGAGTACATATTTAAATTAACAGGATAATATATACAGTAATTTGCTGCATTTCCCCGTTTTTTGTATAACTAATTTTTTACTGTGTAAGATGCATAATGGTGCTCTGTTAGTCCAATCTATGGGCTGTTAAAGGAGTACTATGCAAAATTGCTGATAGTTGATTAAAGTGAGGACCCTTTAGGCTCAACTGACACACACACAAACACACACACACACACAAAAACACAGCATGAGCACATAATTTGATGGTTACATGATTAATTCAACTGTCAACTGATCATCTGCCAGTGATAAATTAAATCAACCCTCAGCAATTTTGTGTAGTGCACCTTTAAAACATTAAAACTAACCTTGACTGCTCGAAGTGGGAATATGTGGAGCTACAGTTTTCTTGTCATGCAGGGCTACAGAGTGACAGAAGCTGTAGGTTTTTGGCTAGTTGCATCATGTGAAGATGCTTTATTTTTTGTTGTTTTGTTTTGACATATCGGGAATGGACCTCTTTTTTTTATCCGCACAACTGCTTGGTTTCATGCTTGGAGAATGCTAATAAAGTTGAGTGAATAGCCTTACCACAGTTTATGGAACAATTTACATCCTGCAGAAGTGGCAAGAAAGGAATTTTGGTTCAATTTGCCACGAGCGTGGCTGAGGCTACTGGTTGAAATTACCCGTAGAAACACTCAGTGGTCTCTTCATATTCCTCATATTTCACACCTTTTTCACACTTTATGTTATATACAAGGTTGCCTGGAACATGGTGATTATGGCTTCCTCTCCATGCAAATGCCTGAATGGACAATGAGTCAAGGCTGCGGGAAGTCCATTAAGACATTGGCATCCAGATTAGCACAAGTACAAAGGCAGCCTTGGGTTCACTTGCCACCATTGTCCTAATTAGCCTGTTTATAAAGAGAGAGAGAGAGAGAGAGAAAAAAAAACTCCCTTCCTCTTCCTCATCATAGTTTTAGGCTCCCATGCACTCAACATCTGTCTCTCTCCTTGCTCTCATTTTGTCTGAAAAGACCCCAGACACACACTACACATGCCGATAACATTTTAAACACTTGATTTGTGTCCACTAAACTGAATCCACATCGCAGGATGATGGGCTATGCTCGCTGAAAGCCATGTTCAAATTGACACTCATTATCCCCATCATCTTAGTGGTATCCTAATACACCCAATTTAGCTCAATCCCACCTCTGTATGTGCGTTTGTGTGCAGGAACATGGACAAATCATGGCTGTAGGCTTCATTATCTCTCGCAAAGATCCATCCAGCATAGTCACACTGCTCAAAGAAATTTGAAATGGTTGCAGATAAGTCCTGCGACTGTTTTTTTTTTCCCGCGCTGTGATGAGAAGGGAGACCTTTGGCGTGAATGTGTGCCAGCTTGTGCCTCTGTCTGCCTTCATGTCCCCTTGTGACAAGTTACTGTTTGCTGCAGCAGATAAAAAACCTAATGTGTCATGATATCCATTTGCCCACACAAATGATGATTATTCCCATATAATGATCTCCTCTCAACTATTTGAGCAGCTATAAAAGGTCCGCTTGTTTGCCGTCAAGCTGCAGCTTTGCTTCCTTGCTATCACGAGGTCAGAGATTTGGCGGAGTTTTGACACCACATTTAGCAGTGTCAGGCCTTAACAGCGGCCCCTTTGTCTCGCGCATACACGGGCATTCCTATACACATGGCTTCTAATTTCCTTACTTCAAAGAGGGTGAATTTATGAAAACTGATGGGAGACTTGACCTCTTTAACTTCCCGAGGCGATAGACTTTCTAGGGCTTTCATGGCCGAAAGCGTGTCAATTACCATCTCTGATCCAGCCACATCCTGCCCCGCGTGACAGCACTAGGTTATGTCCAAAAATATATGAACAATATTGAGGTCTCTTTGGATTGCCCCAAGGCAGAGACCTGGCAATAGCGTCAGTGTCGTTTCAAAGCGGAGCAATTATCCCGAGCCCGGTTGGACGAATCGATTCTTGCAAGCCTTTTTAAATGCTCCTGGCCAATTACAAAAGCTGCGCATCCTCCCTCTGTGCTGCCTACCCTTGGTCCTGCTGTCACCAAGCCCCACGCGCATTTTCTTTCTTCTCTTTTCTCTCTTTCTTTCTTTCTTTCTTGCTTTCTTTCTCTCTCTCTACCTCCGCCAATAAGATACTCCAATAATTGCCGAGGAGCGGGACCCCCTCCCTCCCTTCTTACCGTTATTTCGCATCACACTCCACGTGATCCTAAGCAAGCTAGAAACCAGCTGCTGGTGGGAGGGAGGGAGGGAGGGAGAGAGAGAGAGAGAGAGAGAGAGAGAGAGAGAGAGAGAGGCGACTAGGGGAGCGCAAAACACTAACTCACTGCGCCTCTGAACGCACACAATAAGCCAACGGGAGAACCGCTCCGCTTGTTAGGAGAGCTGCCCATTACAGTCGTGGATAATCGCCGTCGTCTCCAAAGCCTGCCGTGGGATACTACCAGTTTTACAGTTTTATTATCCCTTCTTCTTCCACCCCCTTTCTTTTTTTCTTTCATTTTTCTTTCCCTCTCCTCATATCCTTGAGCATCCTCTCCTACACAGCCTCTAAGCTTACTTACCCGGCCAGACCTCCCTCCCTCGCTACCTGGCTAACTTTTCCACCCGACTCCATCCCACACACCCTCCTCCTCCTCCATCCGCTCCCCCAGCCCTTGGCGCTCGTCTCCTGCGTCTTCGTATTGCAGCAGCCTCCCCTGGACCGGGCGGAACCCATTTGGTCAGTCTACACGGGGCACTTCATGGGGCGCACAGTCTCGCTCGGAAAATGGTCTGCCGTCGGTCACTAGGCGCCCCGCTGAACCTGCCGGGACTGGAGCTGTTGTTGTGCGTCTCCGTCTTCTCCCCACCTCGCCTGTGCAGTCGGGGCCAGTGAGATATGGGTCTTTCCGTGGCGGCGCAGGCATCACTCCAGGAGCCCCGACGCCTGCACCAGTGGAGCCGGACGGTGGGAGGCTGGGTCTGGATCGCCCTCGTCTCGTTTCTCGCCACTCTACCTGTGGAGCAGCTGCGCGCCTTCCCGTCTTCCCTGAGCGACTGCCAGACGCCGACCGGCTGGAACTGCTCCGGTGAGAGTCTCAGCATGCGGGCAGAGTTGCAGTCCCCCCTGGGCTCAAACGGCTCCCGCTTTATCCAGATGTGTACCTATTGCGCAAGGAAAGCATGCAGTTAAATCGCCACAGAGCCAGACAGCGGGTAGCAACACGAGAGAAGCGAATTAAAGCAAAGTTTTGAACAATCCGCATGTCCACATCCATGGCTCGCAGGCTTTAGGCTTTGCTTTTCGCAGCGGTGCTGTGGAGCATTTAGGCTGCAAATAGCTGGAGACTGCACGGCCATATGATGAGAGGTGGCAGAGTTTGAGGTTGCTTGAGGTGCCAAAGCCATAATAGCACTATTGGGTTTGTCTTGGAGCATGGCAACTAGGGATGTAGCGCAGATCACGGCTGAATATTCGCTCGTCTGGAAGGGATAAATTAATTCGATTGGACATGGGGTGATGGCAATAAGGGTAATTTCATTATCTGGAAAATTTGAGCATCTTAGCATTGAACAGTTGTGAGTATTACCGTATGTCGCAGGAGCATAGCTTGTACTCACTGAAACTGCAATTAATCGATCATACGTTACAGCTGTTTTCAAAATTAAATCTAAATACTTTGCCTTGGTCGCTGTGAAACTTCGAAGTAGGCTAAAGGGTACTGGTCAACTCCGAGTATTTCACTTATGGCTCACAGGACAATCTGGGCAGTTATGATGTATATTCTATAGGATCTCTGTCTGCCTTTGTGCAGTCATTTCACTGCAGTTTAGTGGGCTATACAGGTTTTAATTTACAATTTCTTGACTGAGGTCATAAGAGAAATGGTGTGTGTGATTTTTATTTTTTTTATTTTTTTCCCCTTGGCATTATTCGGCGTCTCTGGTTGTTTTCATTTCGTGTTACCTTGAATATAAATGTAGGCGTTTCTTTTACAGGCCACCATACACACAATAAACTTGTTTTCCCTCTTCGGTGCCAAAGCGATAAAAAGGAGCGGACCAAGCTGTAAAGCACAGTCGTGCGCCTCGCCTCCCTTTGTAAATCAGCCGACTGTGCCGCCATATATTTCCCCTGTCGCTTGCCCAAGTCTGAAACCTTAAAATAGCTCCAAGACAATTCCACACACACTCATGGACAGTAGGCGTATTGATGTTATGTCATATGATAGCGACACATCTATGGGAAAGTCATGATTGCTGCTTTCAACCTAAAATTGAGTTTACTTTGGTGAGATATAAAAGAAAAAAAAATACTGAGAATAATTATTGTGTAATATTTAAACATCACATAAAAAACAGTAGAAATACTATAGAAATGTTATAAGAGTAGCGTAAGAGTTTAAAAAAAATACTAAACAGTATGATAAGGCTACTGTACACAAATATGAGATTCCTAGGGGATTTTATGGGAAGTGTTTTTCCTATCGGGCAATCTTCCACATTTGGTTAAATGATTTGAATGAGTTCATTTCTGGCTAAAGGAAATAAGACCATATGACAACTGCATACTTTGGAAGATTGTTATTACGAGGCTATTTGGATTATTTGAAAGCTTGTTAAAATCATTCTAAGCAGCTTTGGCATTACATGCTGAATGTGCATCTGAAAATGGAGCTCTGCTGGGATTTCAGTGTTATAGACTGATTTTCATGCTACTTGCTCAGTATGGAATCAGATGACTTTTTAATTAGATTTGCCACTGGATCCATTTTAGTCTTGTTGGGGTTTTCCTCATAGACTCCATAACGTAATACTACAGCAGAGTTAAACTTGCCTTCCTCGAGGCCATTGAAATGATTAGATATTATCTGAATTTGTTTTAAACCATACTTTATTATGATTCACACACGTACTTGAGTGTAGTTAGACTACTATTATTCAGATTTGCTGAATATTTTCTACACTAGCTCATTTTATCATGTATCATGTATCATGTTTTCAGGATATTTGTGGAGCATGATGTTGTGTTGTTGATGGTGGTTTGGCTGGTGATGATGATGATGATGATGGTGATGATAGAGATGATGATGATGATTTGCTTGTTATGCCTGACAACGGTCCACACCCTCTCCAAATGCACATTTGCTCACCTCCCCACTTCCCGACACACTCACGTCATGTGCTGCTCGCCGCAAGCTTTTATCCAGCATACCTTGCAATACCATGGGTGCAGACAGTGAGAAAACACATACATACACACTCTGAAAACGCACACACAAACACACACACAAATTAGAATGCAACAAGTAGCATGTTGTCCATCATTGCCAAGATAAACCTTTTTTAATAATGAAAAAACACTGAACTCTGGGAGAGTGATTCCATTGGACTTAATCATCCACTTCTTCCTCCATATCGTGCAGTTTAATGACAACACTAATGACTGGCAGTGTTCCATCCACAATGAAGGGTAAAGCCTGAAATAAAGATAATACTCACTTCTTAATGTCAACACGAAGAAGCACAATGAATCGTCCCAATAGACCCAAATGAAAACAGGGTGCAAGACTCAGTACATTGTGGCCTTTTAATAACTCACTGGCTCATTTGACAATTCAATTTCATGGGACAAGATAGAGGAGAGAAACTTGATGTGACAAATATTCAGTTTGTTTTGCTTTTATAGATAAAAATGGAGCACACCAGCTTTACCTGCAGCTGACTTATGAAGGCATCTTTGTGGTAGTTTTTTTTTTTTTAATAACAGAACTAGGCTGAGGTTCCCAACTGATTTTGAAGTTCATCTTAGTTTTCTTGTGAATGAATGGAACACAGCTGAACTGGGTTTCAATGTGCTTTTGATTAACCCAGCCCTCACTGAATATTCAAGATTTTTTTTGGCAGCAGTTATGTTGTTTTTATTGGGCTAGATGCTGTGTTTAAAGCTGCACTAAGCAGAATTCGGATGTAAAAATACCTTCATCTTATGAGCGTAAATTACCAAGAGGGGCTGCAACAGAGAGGAGCGTCCCAGCACCACTAATTGAACTGCTGTAGATTCACAATATTTGCCCGGATTCTTAATATTTGGATGTTGGTGGGGTCAGTGGCAGGGAATGTTTTCCAGGTGCAGGAAGTAACAAACTTAAAAGAAAAATACAGAACTTGCTCCTGAAGAGTTGAGCAAGAGCTTCATCCAAAAACAAAAACTCACCACGGTTTTCTTCGCCACCTCCACCCTGAAAAGATGTTAATGTCAGAGGACAGTGCAGTTTACTGATGTCACATTAAAAAATGATATCTGGGTGTTGCAGTTCTCACAGTTCAAACAGTTTCCTATTGAGGCCACTCAGGCTGCCAATGTGCTTTCAGCGCAGCTTTGTTTATTAACAAATAAGCCAAAGCCATATTAAAAAGACAATGGCTGAAATATTGGCATGGTGCTTTTGCACCCCAGTAAAAAAAAAGCTGGTTCTTTATTAATTTTGCTTTCATACACTCAAGTAAATGAACAGAGTAAGGTTAATTCTGCTCAAAACAAGGACAGGATTTTGAATTTTCACCATTTACTGTAATGCCACTCCCTCGATATTTGTGTTAGGATTTGGCTAGCATCACTTTCAGTAAATGAACAAGGCCAGTGTAGTCTTTAAAAGGTGCACTCATGGCCTTTTGCCAGTAATCAACCCTGGCCGTACTGTCTGCCAGTCAAGAGACCAAAGCATTTCAGTTATTCACATTACAAGTCAAATTGAAGCTCAGAATTAGAACGTCATTTTTTTTTTTTTTTTTTTTTTGCACAGCATTATACAGATTACAGCGTTTAAAGGAATCAAAGAGGCGTTTCTCAGTATGTTCAACAAGATGATTAGCTGAACTTTTGATGCAATTATTCACAGCATTTTAATTTGGAAGCTGCAAAAGCTCACACATTGTTTGTTAATACTGGAGGAAAAATGAAGCTGTATTTGGCGCGGTGGTATGATCTGACCGTAGCAATGAGATTATTTTCCATAAGCGAATACAGCACTTCAAAAAATACATGCGCATGTAGCCGTGACTTGTTTACCCCCATGATTTACCATACATCTCCTGTGGGAGAACATGAAGAATTTCTTGGGCGGGGGCCACAGCTCCTTCTTCGCCGAATCCCACAGCTATTGTTCACTCTGAAAGGCCATATGATGCTTTGATAGTAGAAGTGACGGGGATAAGTGGAGAATATGCAAAGCTCCAAGTATTCCTGTAAATCCCATCAAGTGGAGTGAATTACCAGTATTCTGGAGAGAATTGCCCATCTGCCTCCAAGATTTGTCAGCGCAGAGGTCGAAAAGTACTGCTCTCGCATGCAGGCCCACGCCTCCGACAGAAAACGATGGCTGAAAACTAGGGAGCGCTGAATTATAGGACAAGGCAGTTCCACTGAGTTCTAATCATAAAGGGATCAAAAGTTGCTAATTGGCAACTGCCCGTATTGAGGGACTTTTTCAAAGGGGTTCGATTGAAAAGGCTTTATTTTCCCTTTCTGCAAAAACCACCTTTAAACACATGCCATGGCCCAAGCTCCCCATTCAGCATCCATCCAAAACGACTTGAAAGAGCGCTTTTGAAAGTTGAAATTAAATGAATTATTTGTCTTTTTCAAAACTTGAAATAATGAGGGCTGAGCTGCCCCTCTTTTCACGAGAAGTGTTTGAAAACCTGTTGCTAAGTTAGACGAAAAATACCCAAGGTATGAGAGAGGTCAAGGAAGGATGCCTCGCCACTGTGGTTGTTCAGGCTTCATTTTTAATTTACTCTCCTTAATTATTCATCAGTGCAACGCTTGAAAACAGGGAAAGTCTCCCAGTTCTTCTTAGTGTTGTGAAATTCCAGGGTGGAGAGGAGGAGATGCATTTGGCTGACAGGCTCTCTCCTTCAGATGAGTAAGTGCTTCACTTGCCATCTTAATCGGTGGCATATAAACATTACCTTTTCAATATTTGATGTTTGCCAGCTTGTTTTCGTTAATTATTCAGCTCACTGTAATCTCCTCCTGGATTGGCAGGCGGAAGCAGGAAGTGCAGGGTTTCCTGGCCTGTGACACGGGGCTCCGAGAACCTTTCTCGCTCCTCGCCCTTTGTGTTTTCAGATGGGAGAGGGAGCAAGAGAAGGTTTCATTCTCTTTCATTCGTAGATAAAAAGTAAAGTGACTGAATAGCAGCAGAAAACGAAGTCAAAGGCAAACAGCTGGTAGCATGCATCGGAACGAAATTAAACAAAAAGCACCTTTAAAAAAAATCAAAGTAGAATCAAATATTAAACAGGATTCACAAAGGGCACATGCACCATTTCTATGTTTTACCCCCTCCTAGCCCCTCCTCTTTATCATATATAATCATTACTGCACAGGAATATTTGTTTCATACATTATCAGGCTGCTGTGGCTTTTACCTTTGCCCTACAGCTGATTGATTCTTCTGTAAAACATGGATTCTATTCTTCTCATTCTACTCATTGTGCGTGTGCGTCCAAGATAAGATCGTTAGCTAAGTGCTGAAAATGTATTTTTTTTAAAAGCCCAAATCTAGGATCAGGATATTTAGTATTTAACATGCATTCTAGTGTATTGATTGAACAAATGGCCCTGGCACTTAGTGAGGCTGCTTTGATGTACTTGTAATGCTTGTTTCCCTCAAAATCATTGAGATCTCACACACTCACAGTCAGGGTTGATTTATAGGTGATTAGATCTTTGCACCTTCAATATGCACATCTTTAAAGATATTGCTCGTCTATTTTCATGCGAATTGGAGGCGTGGGCGTCTTGGCACAAGTGCTGAAGGAAAAGAAAAGATCAGAGTTTTCTTTAAAGGAAAGTGGTTTGTACCTTTGCTTTTCTTCTTTTCTTTTTTTTTTCCTCTGCTTTTTTTTTCCCACACAGGGTCTCCATATCTCTTACAGCTGAGATTCTGCTTAGAAATTCATCACAGCTTTCGGAGCAAACAACAGCAGCAGAAAATGCTTTACATTCTTCAGCTGTGTGGCTGTGGAACATTCAGAAACTTTAAAAAATGTGGTTACACAATTTAGATTTCGACTGGCCATGACACATAGTTATCAACTCTTGAAGTACAAAATGTTTGACATTTTACTTTAAACCTTTAGTATATCCCATCAGACACTGAAGTTCAAAAACTACATGCAGTTTGACAATGTACAGTGAAGTTAGATGGAGGAGAAGCAACTATCAAGGCCTAATATTCATCCTCTCCGCTGCGAACAACACCACATCTCCATATCAGTATCGCTCATCATCAGATACTAAAACCACATAGATCAAATTGAGGGCCTGGAGCCAGATCGGCCAGAGTGGTATTTTGGGTAAAAATGAGATCCATATATCAAGTTAATGGTCTTGAGGTCATTTATTTAGTGGTGTAAGTGTCTCTTTATTTGTGTATCCGTGTATCCATGTGAGGACAGTATCAAAAGATATTTGCAGAAGTTGATCAAAGTTTTTTTGTTTTGTTTGTTTTTTCACTCTCCTGTAAAGTTTTCTAGAATCTGCTTATGCTTTGCTGACTTTAAGCACTCAAAGTACCACATTTGTCTGTCAGTCCCTATGAATTATGCTAATTTAGTAATGACATACTGTATATAAGTTGCTTTATAAAAAATCTCATTACTGTAACCCGTTTTTCTTAGTTGACGTAGATTAATGCCCAACTCTCTGCCTATAATTTATGGTTTTGAGAACTGTCTCTTTGTTCCATCTTTTATTTTGTTTTCTCCATTTTCTGCTCAGATTGTAGAGTCCAAATAATCGCCACCAAAGTGGATATAAAATATTAATACTAGAAAATGTCAGCTTTGTTTCCCTGCAAATGTCTTGCATGCACGATATGCATGCAAACCTAACTTCCACGCATGTGGAGTCCCGGCTGCGTGAATTCTATTATTCATTTCTATTAACTTCAGTCCTGAAACACTGCTATATATTGACATTTATTGTTACTTATGTAATGCCATTTGTGAGGAAAGTTTATTACATTCCCCGAGCCATTTACTGACAAGTTAGAGAAATGACCTCTTCAACTTCTCAGGGTTGTAACTCATAAGTCACATTGGAGTCCAGCTCTGTAGATCCATATTTACAGTAACTGGTAAGCAATCATCGTGTCACATTAGACACTTAGATAATTGTGATTTGTGCTATAATTTTAATAAAACCTAAATTCCTGTATTCTCTGGCCTATGTTGGCTCCAACATGATGCAACAGAATCCAGGATGATACTTTTGTATTTGTCTTTACAGATGTTTATTCAGAGACAAAATAGAAATAGAGAACATAACTTATTCTGATTGCTTTGGAGAAAGACTATATGTCTATACTTGCCTTGATTACATTGTTATTCATGAAGCGACGAGGACGTCACGAATGGCTCCAAGTTATTGTTTACAAGTGACGCATTCACTTTTGTTGCTTGTTGGCTCACGAGGATGTGCGAGCTGCACATCTGTTTCTGGATAAAGAAGACAGTTTAATGCTACGAGGAACAGCCACGTTCTTTCTTTTGCTTTAATTTCACTGCATTTTCCACGGCCTGTTGTTCAGGAAACTTATTAGCTGAAAAAAAAAACAAGTCTACAATATCTGCCTTGATAAAAGACCAAATTAGCGTAATGGCCTGAAGTGATTTCACAAAAAGAATTTCCCATCTTATCTTAAAGGTCTACCAAGTGGATCAGAAGGGATCTCATATTTGTCTGTTCTTGATATGGGCCAGCCAGTGGTATGATTGTCACCATAACAATGGTTTTCCCCACTGAGTATCATCAACATGCCATTTGCCTTGTTGCCAATTTTCTGTGGCTTTCCAGACGGCCTCGTCGGACCCTCTTTGGGCTGAGGGCTTTGTTCCATCCGTGCAATCCAACTGTCCAGGCCTCTCACGCCGCCGCTCCTGGCTGTGTGATTGCATGTTTGCACAGAGAGCTTGCACTTTCTGCTCATTCAGGACAGGCAAATGGCAGGTTACTTATAGCGTGGGATTTGGTTTCTATGGCCTATTATTGCCTGATAGGTTGTTCCATGCCAAGGAGGGCTTTTAGAGTTGGATATGGGGATGGGTTATTACAGTCAGGTTATCGAGATGCTCGTGCCAAGAGCCCATTACAATAAGACATGTTTGAATCAAAAAATAGCATTGTAAAGTATCTGAGCTTGTGATGTGGACAGTGATGTGTCCAAAGCTGAAGACATTCTGATCTTTTGTCCCTTGTAAATGTTGCTTGTTAATAGTTTCTACCAGGGCAAAAGACAAGCTTTTTATGTTTGTTTCAGGTTTCATTCAACCTTTTATTTGGTACAGAGCACTTATCAGGATTTGGATCAATGGCACATGGATCATTATTTTTTTTAAAATGTCAAGATTTAAGGCAGGTTAGCATCTGCATTGAATTTATTGCAACTCACAAAGAAAGAGTTGCTCTTTCTTTGTGACTGGTTGTCACTCTTATAATGAACTGTGAATTTGCACCCACCTCTCATGTGATCGCTTTTTTTTTTTTTTTTTTGCTATTTTGGTGAAAAACATGACGGCAGCTTTTGCGTTTTGATGATCTTGGCCAGGTCTGACTTAAGGAAAATATGAGTGGGTTGAGGATTTGCTACAGTAAATGTCCACACCGCTAAAGCGTTATTGAGCAAGACAGTGACTCCCTGCTGGGGTGGAACCACTTGGTTAAATAAAGCTTGAATAAAATAAATAAAAACAACTGGGGGGGAAAAACATATTTCTGCTGAGGTACCACTCCCTAACTTTGGGAAGAACAGAGGCGTGTTGTTTTGAATTTTTAATGCATGTCACTAATAAAACAACACACACGTTAAACTGCGCAGGTTTGAGGTAACAGCTGAATCCACATGACAAAACCACAACAGGAACATGTTTCATGCATATTTACTAGATCTGGGTCAAGTAACATACTTACGTCAATTATTTTCCTACTGCGAAATACCATGAAGTCTTTAATTGCTTGCTTGAATCTGCTTAGCATGTATTGCAGCTTTGAGACCAATGCATTGCTTTCTAGTCAGATCACATTTCTTTGTAAAGCAGCTGTTGTTAACAGGTCGGTCACAGTATGTTTTACAGATCTACTGTACACAAGGCAGAAATATAGACAACGAAAACAAACATATCGCGAAATGTAAGATATGGGGCTGTATGTGTGTGTGCCTGTATGTGTTTGCACCTGTGTGAGGAGATACAGGCATCCATGAATCAGTGAGTCAGGTAGAATCAATCGAGCACACAAAGTATTTGCAAGGACTTCAAATGTTGTTTGACGCATCTTTGATGTTCATGCTCAGCTTCACTCAAATTCTAATTTTACCAGGCCTTCTGGACTTATT
>OMLF01033234.1:39041-54785 GCA_900302615.1 Holocentrus rufus
TGTAAAGCAGCTGTTGTTAACAGGTCGGTCACAGTATGTTTTACAGATCTACTGTACACAAGGCATAAATATAGACAACGAAAACAAACATATCGCGAAATGTAAGATATGGGGCTGTGTGTGTGTGTGTGTGTGTGTGTGTGTGTGTGTGTATGCATATGTGTTTGCATGAATGCCCGTATGTGTTTGCACCTGTGTGAGGAGATACAGGCATCCATGAATCAGTGAGTCAGGTAGAATCAATGGAGCACACAAAGTATTTGCAAGGACTTCAAATGTTGTTTGACGCATCTTTGATGTTCATGCTCAGCTTCACTCAAATTCTAATTTTACCAGGCCTTCTGGACTTATTGGCCTTACTTAATGCTTCAATGAACTCGATAGAAAAAAACGGCTAAGCCCCAAAGCTGCTCTCTGAAGCTATAATTAAAGCATGTCTTTGTAAATTCTATGAGGTTTCAGTTAATTATCTTAATTGGAAGGCACAATAACAATTGTTATGTAAGGTGTTGGATCTGCCTCTGGTTATCCCATAAGCAACTCTGCACAGTGCACTGTTTTTATTTATTTATTTATTTATTTTTGGCTGCGGTGGCTCTGCCTGTGGTTCATTTGTAAGCATGGCTGTCAACTTTTACAGAAATTGAAGGTTTAAGGCAAAATTCATTTATTGTGGGCCATTCTTATGCAAACCTCCATTACAATTCATGAACAGTCAGCCCATCAGCCGCCTTGGTCAGCAGTGATGCTGGCATTTTTGATTCTGTGCACTTAAACATTTAAATAAGCTTGTCTAAAATGTGTACAACTAGCATCCTAATGACTTACAACCTGCAGTACCTAATTAGCAAACAAGCATAATTGTCTGTGGTGATACAGACTTATTAACATGGATAAATCAATTAATATTATTTTTCTGTGGTGCAATGTCTATGATTATAGTTTTCTTAACTTATGGTGACATGTAGCTACAGTTATCCAATACTAACAGTTTGTTTCCTCACAGTCTTTACTGTTATCAAGACTGATGTAGTTCTTTTTCATGAATGTATAATATGCATGATTTTTACGCCAAGTTCTCAAAATATATGTAGACAAATGGAGCTACATAAAGGCTCAGTGTTGGACTATGCATCACCAAGACATCAGTGCATATTGATGCATATGTGGACTGCTAATGGAGTAAATATTCTAGCAAAGTGAAATGTTTTATTAGACGGGCTTTCAGTGTCAGTCCAAAACTGCTTGCTGTGATAACCTTTATTTAAAAACAGGCACTTGTCATCTAAATGACCATGAACTCAAGTACTGTAAGTACATTTTAGTACAAGCACATTTTAAGGATTTGATTCCAAAATGCAATACAGGCAAATGCTCTGTGAAAAAAAAAAAATAAAAACATGGGTTACTCTTCATGAAACAGGATAATTTTGGCCTTAGCAAATAACTTAAGCATTATAATGAGTTTTGCTTTGATGTTGGAAGAGGATGTTTTTCAGAAGAGGGTGATTTTTATGAATAGTGGCTATCTCTTTTTGGAATGAAATGTCTCAACTTTTTATCTTTGAATTTAGATAACTTCCAAATCGAATTTGATACGCCCAGATGGTGCCAGTATTAATCATATGCGTGTAACATTCACCGACATTGCCAATAAATCACAAATTTCCAATTCAGTGTCACTAGTAGTTTGGGTGAATTAAGGCCTATGCACTTTAAAATGCAAAGCCTACTTCAACATAGGGTGGCTCTTTGTCAGCAGTAAGTTCAGGTAGAATAATAGCCCTAAGCTCAGTCTACAGTCTCATGCCCATGTGACTCTTTGATTTGATTTGGGATGCTTTGTTGGAGTCATTTGAGATCTCTAACTCAGCCTGAATCGGATCATACCCCAGTTCTTGCCTCTACAGGACAAAGCTGAGAGTCAGCCTTGTTGTACACAAACAAATATGAATTTCCTTCAAAAATCCCATAATTAAAAAAAATCATAATAATACTGGAACCCCTTTGTGAAAGTCTATAATCTTATCATATAAAAACTCATTATTCTTTAAAATTACAATAATTCGTCCTAACATTGTTATTGAACATTTTGCAGGAGTAGGTGTCATTTTTTTTTTCAAATGGTGAATATCTCATTTCAAAACTCTTCATGTGCAGATAGGTGATTCAGCTTAGCATTAAAATAATTATTCTGATAACAATGTGTCATTTTCACTTCCTCTGTTTTCCTGGTTTTGAGGCAACACACACTAGTGATACATTATAACACAACATATCATTACATGCAGTTATTAATAATGTTAGATATGCTGAAAAGTAACACAAAAGTATTTTACAAAACTAGAGGCAAGGATGTTTAAAATGACCTTTTCTTTTTAAAAAGCGTACAGTGTGCAGCGCTGCACTGAGGGAGCCATGACTAATGGCGAAATGCTCATTTTGAATGACCCTGTATGTGGCTTGGGTCACATAGCTTGAGGGTTGAACAGGGAAACACTTAGTCACTGACGTCTCCTGTTGCCTTTGGTCCTCCAGGTTATGATGACCGGGACACAGACCTGTTCTTGTGTGATATCAACACATGCAAGTTTGACGGGGAGTGTCTAAGAATCGGGGACACAGTGACATGTATCTGCGACTTCAAGGTAAGACCTGACTTTTCATTCGTCCTGTTTTTGGGTGCAATTTGGTTTTGACTGTGGACCTTGTGACTCACAAGACGGATTATCTGAACAAGTGTAACTTGTTACTTGTGGTGTTATTTTTAGGTTGTGAGGTTGTCACAAAGAATTTTGATTGGTTGTTTTGTTTTGTTTTTTAATAGTAGTATCTAGGGAGCCACGGAGACGGAGGAAGGGAAGCATAAAAATGTTAGAGTTTAGGTCAATGGAGGCAGGAGGGGTCCATGTCGGGATAATTTAGACCACGAAGTTCTGGGGCCAAAGTTCTTGCGTCTTGCTCTTGGGACACTGCTAGGTCCCTAAGCTCCACCCGGAGGACTTTATCCAAACTTTATCCAAATAAGGAGGAGGTGTCCGGTCATTCTGTGTGAGACTAACAACACCAAAACAGTAAACATGGAAGGTGTCAAAGCTGTCATTATGCTCATGGTTATTTATCACTGTGCTGCTCTGAGGCTGCGTTTGGTTTTGAAGAAGAGACACACAGAGGTCAAAAATGAGATTAAGAATGCTAAAAGCAAGAGCCGGAAAAAAAGGAAGCTGCTTTTACATAGAGAAATGGAGATCAGCTGTGACATGGCATGCATTCACAAACAGAGTCAAGCGTTATGTTCTTTTCTCAATTAATAGCTGAATGATCTTTTGAGGGGCCTGAGGATGGGCATGCCGGGCCGTGTTTCCATCACTCTGACCGTATCGCAATTTCCCTGAGCATACTCGTGCTTCCTAAGGGATGAACCATATTAATTTTGGTGTCACACTCACCTTTCTTTTAGCGCCACCCTTTGGCCGAAATGTCAAATTTGTTATTTCACAATCTATATCCGTGGTATTTGGGGAGCACATTCATGCTCCCTACAGGATTAGCCTTATTAATTTTGGTTACCAGTGGTGGCGGACCTGCACTTGTTTAATGATTTGTATTTGTGATTACTCACTCCTGTTTTTAAAAATAGCAGGGGTGATACATATGTACTGCTTGAATCATGAGGTTACAGAAACTGTTTTTGAGCTTGGGAACTCAATCCCCAGGGTAAAAAGAGGGACTGGTTCCTGGTGGAAACAGGGGTGAAGGTTCCTGGTTCCGCTATTTCAAAGACAGGTCATGTGGTGGAAAAGGGGTAAAATATCATTTTTTGGTTTTCATCTTATATGACGTAACATGGCAAGGGCGTGAGTTTCTCACGACCGACAATATCTTCTGCTGGTCTGCTTCACATGCATCAATGGCTCGAGAACTCTTGCAAAAAGTGCCAAAAGATGTGTGATTCATGAGTCTAGTTTCAGACAACACACATTTTTATTGCTTTTCAACACAATATATGTTTATAAGAACATATGTCATATCATGTGTTGCTATAAAGGTATGCTGGGTTGAAAAGGAACACATGTGCATAATCCTAAAAAAAGATACCCAGAACAGTTGAAAATTAAACCTTATTTTTAAGAGTGTAGAGTCAAATAATCTATCAGATTCAAGTCCATTGATTTAATTTGAGAATGTTGCTGTTGGACCGAGGGGAGTATAGGTTCATATCATGAGGACAGTTTACAGGTCCTCGTGAAATCCCACGTCACTGTCCCTGAACACCTTCCACTTCATCAGCAACTGACAACAGCAGAGACTGACAGGCCCTCGTTAACAGCACAAATCTGGGAAACGATGCTATTCTTGATAATGACTTATGCTTAACTTTATGAGCCGACCCCGTAATGAAAAAGCAGCAAACCAGTCAGCTGCGTATTGATTTTGGTATAATGTTTGCCTGCTATGCCGACTAATATGCTATGCAGCGCGCTTAGATAAATGAAGCCACTGAGATCTGAAAACATAGCGCGAGTTCTGATCCAGTGCTTTTATCAGCGCGTCATCGGTCCAACCAGGCACTAGGCACGCTGACACTCGATTGGTCACCAGCTTTTATCTCAATTTCGTACTTCCCTGGGAGCGAACATTAGCAGAGGCCTGTAGATAAATGACATTACAGCTCCATTCCTCATCGGGAGATCTCACACTGATATTGCTGTCACTAGGCACTGAGGCACTCTGTATGCTCCTGCAAAGAGCAGGTCATACTACTTTCATTTCTGAGTTAATACCATGGATCTGAGGTCCATTCAGCTATGCATCCTCTTCTTTTTGTGTGTGAGCGTGTATGTGAGTGTGTGTGTGTGCAAGGTCCCTGACGTCAATGTCTCATTTCATCAATCAAGCTAATTTACTAAATATGATCCTCCTAGCTTAGGTACTACTGCTGTGTACAAAACATCAGTCATTCCTAGTCAATTGTCAGTGAAATGGGTCCAAGATTTTTGTCATGCTCGCAATTTTAGCAAGACTTACTCATTCAGGACTATGAAAAGAATGCTAAATGAATTCTACATGAATTCTTATTTGTTCTTATTTTACCTTCCATTTTAGCATGTAGGCAGAAATGTACACTCTTACACATACACAACCCCAAGGAATAGACATGCAGGGGCTCTGTTCGGAGGAAGTGAATGTGATGTGGAATCAATGGACGCTATTCATTGCCAAGATGCATTAGATTCGCCTCACACTGACTCTTGAAACAGCCAAGACTTCCAATCACTAAGCAGAGTCACAAATGCTCACACGCAAACAACGTTTGCTTTACTGTCACACCAATGCCATATCCTGACCAGTCCCACAATACGTCCTTATAATTCATCTTCTAATAGCTGCCGGGCAAGCTATCTTTATCATTGACGGCTGACAGTGCGTCATGATTCCCATTGGGGATGCCCAGTCTAAAAATATATGCACTCATGGCTGTTTGAAGCACTTTTGATAAAGGCATCCACCAGTGGGCAGATGGCACTTTTCAATGCTTTGCTGTGATGACTCTTGTAATACATGGTTAGTATTGGTATTATTGTGGACATTTAATTAAGAAGCCATTTGAATGATGTCAAAACTACGAGAAATTGTCCATGACAGGTCTAAAACACACACTAATAAATGTGCATACATGAGGGCGCACACACACACACACACACATAAGCACACTCATACTGTACATACGTATACTAGTCTGCTCTTAACGCAGAGAGAATTGTTTTGTATTAGAATTCTAGAGGCAGCAAATATATCGTGATACACCACTGTGCGCTGTGATTCAAGCCACTTCTGTCTATTACACAGTTTTTGTAGCACACTAGGCATTGCTTGGAGTAGGAGATGAAAACAGTTTGCCATTCTGGAAAATACAATGGGTGCCAGAAAGTTAAGGCAATCACAGTAATGCATTTTATAGTCTCTTTGGAATATTTTTTTTCTGTGATTGACAATAAATCTGAAATTAAATTGTCCAATCGGAGTCGGAATTGAGTTTTTCTGAAAACCTCTGGAACACCACATGCCTGAAAGGTTATTAATCAATACATTTCAACCTTTACTTATACTTCCATGTGAATTAATAATATATTAGGGATGCCATGTATTGTCAATACATACCATATACTGTGCACATGCTTTATGTATGTCTGTTTTATACTCTGCAAACATGTCTATAAACACTTCATATTTTTTATTATGTTCGTTATTATTAAGCATGTAATCATAATAGATTCAAATATGAAGTGTATATTTTAAATAACAGATGAAGGTGCACTATGCAGAACTACAAAGGGGTTGACTGAAGTGATCATCATCTATGATTCAAGTTTCAAGCTCATGTGCATAGACAAGTGGCCTAGTGTGTGTATTTAGTTAAAATGAGTACTGGGGTCGCATGTAGGTCATGATAAAACCATGATTTAGTGCTAAATTAAAGATTGAAGTCATAAACGTCAGGGAAAGCCCTGTATGTGCTTTTGTTTACAAATTATATTCAAATCACTGCAGATTGTGAAGAAGCCTCCAAAGTCAATGGGGGGTCCTGCTGAAGACTTTGCATATAAATGAGAGACAGACAGTATGACATCTGATGTCAGTATTTGATGTGTCAGTGTGTCAGGATTACATAATTGCTCAGTGCAGCGTATACACGACAGCCTGAAAATTTGGTCAATCAGTTTTTTTTAAAGTCAGACATTGTACATTTCTGTGATTGACACCATCTGAAGTTGCCTCATGCCATAAGAGCTATCCTGATGCAGCAAACCTGAATAATAATGTGACCCTGGTGTGTTTCACAAGGCTTGGAAACGCGGTGCTAGTGAGAGTGCATATCGCGGTAGAGGGCATCCAGCTTGTTAAGGCTGTTCTTAGGGACCAGTCAGTTGCAAACAACATATTGAGCGACCAGGAGGATTATCATTTGGACCAGGGTATGACTCACCGAGCGAGTTAAAAAGGATTTGTTTCAGCACAAGGAACTGTAACTGTGGTCTTGACCTTGTCCTCAAGGCTGTTGATATGTTTTTGATTTCTAATCGAGCCCATAATTTAATAGATTTGACTTCAGATAATTCAAATAATTAGAATTACATTATGTATCAAGTGCAGTAAATCTCAGTATTTTATAGGAACACGGTGCATACTGGCATATGGTACAAGGACACCAGGATCTTACATACAAAGTAAAGGGTCAAGGCAAGACATTATGCACAATAGACACTAGCCTCTCAGACATATCACTTTACATATGCGCATTCAACATCGCTGTGTACATTCAGTCTGCATTGCATATTTATTGACTTCTTACAAAAGAATGTAAGATAATGTCAGGAGAGCATTTGGTCCTCAATATGCTCCCTGCTGGTTGTTTGATGTGGCTGCTATTCGCTCTAATGCCTGACCTCAAATCGCTCTCCCGCCTTTCACTGCCGGAAGCCGTCTAATGTTAGGGTTGTGATGGCTGGACTGCTGAAGCTCCCAGCACTTCAAAGAGGGATGAGAGCTAATGTGGGTTCATATGATGCTGATGGGAGGGCGTGGAGGGCGGCATGTCCTTCGTATCGCGCTACAAGAGTTCCCCAGAAAAGGCTTTGGTACAAACTCTCAGACACACGCGTACACTGAGGCTTGTACACTGTCAGATTTCACAAACACAAGTCGCACGCCCTCTCCGACTTCCACTCTCTCTCTCTTGCTCACACACACACATACACACATATACACACAGACAAAACTCACTGTCACATCCCTATACATCATATAAATAGGCATATAATACCGAGTCACACTGAAATACCTAACATTAAATGTACCCACACACAGGCATACACACAGACACGGATGCACATGTTCACAGTCCCAGGTGGTGAGGACACCATCAGAGAGTTTCTAATGCAGACCCCGTTCCATATATTTGCATTCATTTATCATCCTTTTATTCAGGCCCGTGTGAGCTGACGGCGATTTTTGAATAATGGTGGATTTATTCCTTGATTCAGGCCCGCGTAAAAAGGTGTAGTAGGAGATGGTAGCTTCTGGGACCGTGGAAAAGACGATGATGAGCATTCATCAGTGGTTGACTTGACACAACTCAAAATGCAAGCCAGACTCTCAGGGTAATTTGTCCGACTTTGTATGGAAATCAGTGAAGCCTGGCTTTGACAGTGCTGGGAGAAGATGTGATTCAAGAAATCTGTTACAGAATCTCACAGCAAGTGGTAATGAGGTCCTCAAGCAGCACCCTCCAGGCCATTTTGAAGTCTGTGCCAAAGACCAAAGGTGAATAGATTTGCCCTGCTCTTTGGTTCTCAAAAAAAATGAAATAATCTGTATGACTGAATGTAAGAGACAGTATTTTATATATTTTTGTTTTAGAACTTACAGGGTGGCTTGCTAGAAAGTCATTTACCCTGATTTCAGCTCCACATCAAAAGTATTTATAATCGGAAAATGTTCTCTGACATTCAAATTGCCTGACAATGAACCAAAACATTTCTGCAAGATTAAGCCATTTTCTTTCTATTGACTGTTCTCTAATCAGTAGCTGCCTTATCATTAACTAAACTCAGTGTGAGCTTTTGTTGCTGCCAAAACCAAAACAGAGTAATTGCAAGCACCATCAGAAGGAGGAGGATTATGACAAAATTATGTACATTTTTGCATGCATTCTGGAAGCATTGCAATGATTAAGCATTTGCGAATGTATTGATCAGATAATATCTTGCATTTAAACTGATTCACAAAGGGTGTTTTTATGGCGAATCGAGAGCACATACTGTAACTTGGAGCTTTGTGGTTTTGAATCTGGCTCATGAGTTTTGGCACCCTCACACGCTTTACATACTATCAAAGAAAGAAAGAAAGAAAGAAAGAAAGAAATTAGTTCAAAAATAACCTTGATGCTACCAGTTTTATGTTAGAAGGTAAATAAAATACATTTTTCTGTTTTTCTAGCTAAGTACATGAGTGTTTTCCCATATTAGGATAAGATATAGGCTAATGGAATGTTTTCATCTCCCACTCCTTTGCATGTCTTAATCCTCTTTGCTCCTATTCTTTCATCCCTCCAACTCCCACTGTCCCCACTGTCCTTGCCAATTCTTCCATCCTCTTGTTTTATCTATCTTTTTCCAATCATGTCCCTTATAAATGTGGTCCTCTCGCTAGTTTATCTGTGCTGTTGGGGAGCTGCGGCCCCTTGAATCCCACCAGAGCTCTCCTGGGTTTCTCCCGCCATAGGGCTCTCTGGCGGGGCAGAGCCATGTCCTACCTTTGCATGACAAATGTACCAATTAAAATCAGCCAGAGGAGTCAGCACTGGAGGCACCCTTCTGAGCCACCTATTTGTGGTGTGAATATGTGAGCTTGTGCAGGTGAAATAAAAAGCCACTGTTAATGCAGGAATTATGCATTTGAAACATACTGCGCAAACGTAAAGGATAGGTTTGGTATTTTTCAACCCAGGTTGTATTAAAATGCTGATGCCCATTATTTATAAGTGTACATAGCACAGCTTCACTGTTAGCTTTAGTGATGAGAAACTTACCACTCTGCTGCAGCCTCTTGTAGAGCACTTGTTTTTGGTCCCAAAAACTAATAAAAAATATCCTTTTTACAAATACGAACAGTCAAATACATCTTGAAATTGTCCACCCAAAAAATGTTTGCAAACCATGTTTTTTTCAAACAGGTTTTTTGTAGCATTTAGGATAATATATCCCCTTTGTTTACAGCTACACCATTCTGCTGTGGTTAATGTTGCCTTCACTTGAACTCGTTCCTTCCGACGTTTGACAACATGCCGTTCACGGTGTCATGAATGACAAAGAACAGAGCATCCATTTCCATCCATCCATCCACCCATCCAGTTCAAGTGAATCCAGCATCAGTTGATGCGTATACAAGGCAATTTATTGCCGTAAGTGCTAAGATTAAATGCTAATGCTAAGAGTGCTGCTGTTGTGTTGCGTGTGATAGAATACAATCAAGATGCACAAGATGTGCTAAGTTATATGGCACTTAAGCATGAAACTGCAAAGATGCAGTGTTTGGACTTAATTACATTCTGCAGATATCCTGCTAGCTTTCTTGCTGAAAAGCATGGATTAGTTCTGAAAAGGTTTTAAACAAATTGGCCTGCTAGTGAGCACACATTGTTTGAAGTACAGTTAATCTTCATTTCTACAAGACTGCAGCATGTAAATTTCAAAAGCTGTTTGCTGGATACCATTAATTCAGAGCTGAAGAGCTGATGTTTCCCTGTGAATTTGAATGTACTATTTTCGCAGATAGTTTGAGACAAACCTGTCACTTGAATAACGTGTTTTGTCCCTGATTATGAAACATGTACGTTAGTCTAAGCACACGATGTGATCTCATTCGGTTGTGATTAGCTCATCTTGATTAGAAAGAACACCAAGAAGAGGTTAATTGTGCTCAGGGGAGGCTCCTCCCTCTGCTAGCACCAAGATATATCATATATGTCAATGGCAAAATGAATATATAGCACATTTGGGCTCCCAGCTGCCTGTCACATTTCTCAGTCTAGGCGGAGGAGAAGGATGCGGGAGCTGGGGAGGAATTGGGCAGGGTCTCTCTCCCCAGGAACGGAGCATATGTGTCAGCTCCTCTGCGGCTCTGGCTGGCCTGTCAGACACCATTACAGAGGAGCTCGTCTCCCGCGACTCGGCTGGGGAGACTCCTCGGGGACCAGCAGACTCGGCCCTAATCAAGAGAAGACTGCCAAGCGGTTAAAGAGCAGACGCACAAGCCAGCCACCTCCCAGTCTCCCTCTATCTCGCTCCATCTTCCTCTCCCACTCCCTTGTCACAGTAACTCCCTCTTGCTCGTCTCCCCTCCATCGCTCTCTGTCTGTCTCTCTCTCTCTCTCTCTCTCCCTCCCTTGTCCAAGCGGCTCGCCCTCCCTTGCTTAAGTCCTCTATCACTCTCCGTCTGTCTCTCCCTTCCCTCGTAAGGACTGGACCGGCGTTCATAAACATGTTGAGGCATCATGGGAGCAGAGTTTGTCACTTAACCAGACAATGCTTGACACTCTTCTGTCCGTAGGGTCTGAGGAATACAACACTGTGTCAGGCATGGAACAGATTTTTCACTCTGACGCCGCTCCCCAGGGATTTATTGTTGGTCTGTTGTTGTTTTTCAGCACTGACCCTCTCTGGCTTTTTCTAAGTGCCTTGCGTAGTGTGGCATGGCCTAGCTAAAGTTGAGTGAGAAGTCCAGTCTGTCTGAGAAGTTAAATTAAATTGAAACCGATCCACACTCCCCCAGCGATCCTTATGTCCGAGTTCCCCCAACCCTCACGACACGACTCCTTTTGCCTCCTGATAGGGCAGGGTATTGGCACCGATTTCCAATTAAATTTGATTCCAACTGACAAGGTCCCAACTTGATTTGATCCCAATTTCAATTTGACTTGTTTCCATATCGACTCAGTTGGGGATATTTCCGTTACAATAGCAGTTTTGAAGCTCATATATACAGTAGCTTTGCTTTTGTCCAACTCTTCTTTTACCATCGTGGTTTTTAAATCCAAAATGCATCAAGACCTTTAGGCTTGATGGCGCTGGCTTCCATGGGTGGGGATAAGGTTCCAGCATTGTGCATCAAAACATGTAATTTGGTCAACTGAATTGCCGTAGGCTAGTCGTTCAGCAAGTGATATCTGCAGGATGGAAAGGTTTACAATTGACATTTATCAAAAATCCTCACACATCCACTGATAAAAAGCACAGATTAAAAGATTGATCTTGGGATTTTAAGAATTGATATCGGATCGGTCGAATGAAGATTGTAATTAACCCAACACTCAATTTTTACCGAGGCTTAATAAAGAAGGTCAGATATCCCCCTCCCAATTTTCTACCTGACAAGTCCGCCTCCAGGCTCCAGGCCAAGTCGGGAACACAGTGCCTGACATCAGTCACATGTCGAGGGGGGCTCGCTGATGGAAAGAAAGAAAGCGCATCAGCGACGCAGAGGAATCTTGGACGAGAGCGTCTGTCTCTTGTCAAGAGCCACAGGTGCCCTCTGCCGCCGCCATATAACCACTGAGACTTCTCTGTCAGAGTCAATAAAGCCGTGGCTTTCATTAGTGCGAGACGGCATAAGTAAAGATTGTGCCTGGGGCTTCTCCGCGACTCAAGACAAGTCGGGTGGAAAGCGAATGTGGCGCGAGGTACAGGCCAAGCAGAGAGAGGGCTTCATCAGAAGTAGAACGTGCCGGGCGGTGCCGTTGCCATCCTCTGAGGCTAGCCCTAGTTTCGTGGAGATGTTTATTATTGATAGAGGTAGATGATAGCCTTGGGATGAATTGCATAATCTAGAGCTGCCTCTAATGGATACAGGAAATGGATCAGGCTATCAGTCAGGACTCTGTGGGTGGGGGGTTGTGTCTGTGTTTGTGTGTCTCTCTGTCCGTGTGTGTGTGTGTGTGTGAATTGTCAGCGCCTATATGGCCAATCCCTGATAGCTGACACGCGAAGTGTGCATGGTATGGGTGGATGACGACTCGAATTGAAAAATAGCTTGAAGTGTCCAGAACCATTTTCGTACAAGTCCTCGCAGCATAAAAAAATAAAAACAACAACAAGAACTGATGAGCAGGTTGCGGTGCCTTCCCATTAGGAAGCAGCAGTACAAGACATGCAAATGGGGAAGTACACTCAGGGACAAAATGAGCACACCCTGAGGAAGGCTCTGTGAAATGTCGGGTGTGTTCAGGCTGCTGTCTGTGCCGGCTCTGGAAAAAAAAAAAACAACAACAACAACTAAACATTTAAATTGACTTCAGCACAAATTTTGTCCCTTCACGCACTCCCGAATGTGTGCATGCTGTATGTGGGTGCATGGGCGTGGGCTTCTTTGCACATGTAATGCTAGCTGACCAGTAAATTTTCGATTACTGATAACTCAAGAGCCTGTGCATGGCATGTCCAGCATTATAATTGGTAAATAAAAAACCTGCTAACAGACGCTATTCGTCCTAAGGCACAATCTAGGCACATTTGAATCTTTCTACTGTACTGACAACATGATGTAAAATGTAATCTCCACAGGTTCAAGGAGTTGAATACTTCCTGAGATAAGTGTATAACGAATAATAACCAAACCAGATTCTTAATGTGTGATATTGCTCATATACATAGACTTAGCAGATGTATAATTAGCTTATGAAGCCTCACTCTGCACTTCAGGTGTCACTAACACCCTCCTCATTAGTTAGAGAAAGGTAAACAAACACTGAGACGGGGCCAGATCTTTTCCAGCGCTTTACCTCACTGCTTAGCAACCCCATCAGAGAGTGTTTTGCAGCTGCCAGGGTCACACAGTGCTTAATAATTGGCCCTTGAAGTCCAAATAATGGGCCTAGCACCAACTGATTAGAATATCTATGTTAATTGCCGATTGTTGAGTTTCTGCCGGTCGGCACAGCACACCGTGGGGTCAGCAAAGAAGAGTCGATGCTGCTTGTTCTTTCCGAGAGTTTGTGCTGTTGGAGGATCTTCATTAAATGTGTTCAGGAGGATGGAAACCCACTGGTGTAGACCGTGGTGCATGTTGGTAATTGAGACACAGACTTGTCACAATACCAGAATTTTGACAGCTGAAACCACGACCATTCAACACATGCTGCTTTAGTTAAAAACTTTGTATCAACTTTTACAACTAAATATTAGCAAGTACACAGAAACTTTCAGTTTCAGCACACTAATTTATAAAGTAAGTGCAAGCAGTACTCAGTTTTCCAGTATCATTATAGGCCATTATGTCCATTAAGATCTATTCATAAGGCTAATATAACTTTTTTTGTTTGTTTTTTTGTTTGGTGTTTTGTTGATGATTGACTGACCAGTATATAGATGCTACATTGAGCTAGCTTAAAACAATAATGTTAAACCCTTTGCCATAAATTTATGTAAAATGACTGATATCAAAGAAAGGCCAACCACCAATCAAACCAATTTATTTATTTATTTATTTATTGCAGTGGATTACACAACTTCAGCATGAACCAAACTCACCTGTTTAAATTCTTTGAATGGATCAGGATGACAGTGTTTGAGATTTGAGATTTTTTTTTTTAAATCGATGTTGTTTCCTTGTTTTGTGTGAAATGCACATTGACAAAGCGGCCGTTTGCAAAGCGGCCATGTTGATTGGTCTCATGCCAGCGAGCATTCCACATTTATCCCGCTAGATGCAAGTATATCCAGATGCAGCCTGCAGCTAGTAGAAAACACGCCCCCACGGTGCAACACACACCCTCATCAGTACATGAACTAGCACTGCAGGCTGCAGCTGGACTAGACGCTGCAGCTGGACCATTCTTACTCGATACATCACATGACTTCAGAGGTATCGAGGTATCGAGCAACACTGGTATTGGTGTTGCTTTTGGTATTGACTTGGTACCTTAGTAATTCTTATGACATCACTAACTTAGACATAAACATGTTGACTTGACAAGGCGTGGTATCTTGATCTGTTTCACACAACCAGGACTTCATTTGATGTATCTTACAGGATATTTCCAGCTATTTTGCCGCTGTGACGATTGATTATGTTCAAAAATACATCTCTTACTTCACTTAAGAGCTTGATGTAAGAGTGCTGCTGTCCAGTACACACCAACAGGACAAACAGACTCTCCGACAACTGAGTGAGAGACAGCTGCAATTGAACAAGGACATTGTAGTGACAATAGTCCATTTGGTGCATGGTGTTCTTCACCTCTTTTAGCCACTGAAACACCAACAGCCCAAGATATGATTACCAGATATGGTTGATTATTATTACTGTGAGTGTGCACATTTTCTAGGAGTAAGCAGGGCAGTGGATGTCTAATTTTGGAATGACACTCCTCTGTTATGCTAACATAGATTATCTTTCTGCCACCCCCGCTGCAGGAACAGGTTCTCAGAAGCAAATGAAGCCTAGCCCCGAGATAAACATAGTTGTCAATGGAGATCTTTGTTAAAAACTCAAACCAGCCCATTCTCTCATAATGTGTTTCCGACTCACACTATCTCCTAATACAAAAGACAAACCAAATCATCGAGACAGAGCCTGCATTATCTTGTCATCATGTTTATTCCTCCGACTGTAGCTGCTCTTTCCACACACACAGCTTGCCTGATTTAAATTGGCAGTACTCATAAACCTCTGTGCAACTTATTTACCTCGGTCTGCGAGATCTGTAATATCTGACTCGCGGTTGCTCTTCTGCTCATAGATATAAGCCCGTGGAAGGGAGATAATGATTGAATAGGTGGATATTGTGGGGTTTGGGTGCAGCGGCGGTTAGATGGATGGATGGATGGGTGGATGGTTGGATGGATGGATGTATGAGTCATTTGTTTTCTTGCTTATTGATGCTGATACGCTGTCATGTTTGCTTTCATTGCATTTCAGAGAGCTCTACCCCTCAAATTGGCACACTCCTTCCCTCCGCTGCATAGACGCGCACTGATGCGTGCACTTGCCTTCACTTTGCATCTCTGCCCTCCTTTGTCTCCCACTCGTGCAGTTTCCTCTCGTACCGTTTCCTCTCTCTCTCTCTACTCCCTTTCTCTCTCTCTCTCTCTCTCTCCCTCTTTGTGCATGCGCCGCTCCCCGGCTTTCTTCACCTCGTTTCCTCTCCCGTTGTTGCTATCATCTCGCCTTCCTTCCTTCCTTCCT
>OMLF01033247.1:2145-14204 GCA_900302615.1 Holocentrus rufus
CGACCCGCCTGCTTTATATTCAGGCAGCACAAAGCCACTTCAAACAAACCCCATTAATCAATAATGTGGCGAAAGTAAAAGTAGCACACGATTAATGTGTGTGATCAGTCTGTGTTTGTGTGTGTGTGTGCTGATATATTATGGCCAATTAAAGCTGCGAAATTTAGAGGAGTACTTCAGTGTTTTGGGCAACACAGGACGACGAGCAGCAAAGGGCGCAGGCCAGGATCGAACCCGCACCACTGCAGCCACGTGGCACGCACTCCACAAGGCAAGACACCGAAACGTCCCGTCATCAAGTTTTAAAGGAATACCCCAATATTTTGGGCAGAATGCCGTTTTTCTGACTTGCCCATACTGAGACATGATGTTCGATACCATTTTCACCTCTGTACGTCCACGGGTTCAGTTCCTTTGGATAGCACTTCGTGTTAGCTTAGCATAAAGACTCGCAGTCTACAGGAGTCATTAGCCTAGCTCTGTCAAAGTGAAAAAAATAAATCTTACAGCAACTCCAACGCTGTCTTATGTACACAGTGTATCGTGTACTTGAAATACACATAATGGATTTTTTTTTTAAAATGAAAATCTAAACCTTGATGATGACAGTGACCTCTTGGGTCCCTAAATTGTAGACTTTTATATCAGGGCTGTAGAGACAGTTGGATGTGTGTTTCATTGAAGACAAACAAGTAGAGGAGGTGAAACTGGATTGTTTCAGGAACTGAAATAAACTTGTGCAAGGACATGATTTTTTTTTTCCTGCAGCACAAGATGTTCATCAGGAGTCATTTATCAAGTCAGAATCCTAAACATTTGCTGGTTACAGTTTACACAAAAGCTAAGGCTGTCTTCCTTTTCACGTTCATATCATTATAAAATTAATACTTTGGGTTATGGTTGCTGCTCAGACTAAGGAAGCAATTTGAAGACATCACTTCTGACATGTGAGAGGCATTAGTCATCATTTTTAACATTTTATAGAAGAAATGATTAATCAGAAATGAAAATAAGTAGTTGCGGCCCTGATCAGGAGCCAGTGTTTGCTCTGCTTTGCAGCTATTTTTGATAACAAATATTTTTATTACAGAGCAGTTTTTGTCCATAGCAGATGTGCAAATTATTAAGTTTGCCCAGTGCTTACAAAACATCACTTTCTCACCTTGGATTAAGTGATTCACTGCAGGGAGTGAAGTGTGGGCAGTGCTAATGAAACATTTTGGCTACTCTGATACAGCTAAGCTATTAGAGTGGATCTGTTTATCCTTGACAATACATTTATGAATAATGTGCTTATCCTCATTATTTCAGCACTCTGTGTATTCGTTTGCCTTCGAACAGGGTTAAAGTGAGTCTTTTCTGTTTTCGGTTGAGCTTTGTTGCTACTTGATTTTCTTTCTTTTTGGATCGGATGTCATTGGAGTTTCTGTAGGTGGTGCTCTTTTCTTTGTCTGTTCAGCCATGGTGGCTATTGCTGTTCATGCTAACCACCCAGTTGTTCTGCTCTTTATTACAAACAAACAGCAGAGTCACCAATAAAGACAGGTGGTTGGACTTTCAAATACAAATTCAAAACATAACTCATGTATTTGAATGAAATTGTCTGGGTTTCTTCCTCTACTGTAGTAGATGTAGCGCTGCCTCCAGAGAGAATGACATTTAGACCGTGTCGAATTTGAACTGGGGAATATTGTGATCAGCGGGTGGATAGAAATTGTTTGCAGAGTCTGCCAATCCGTACTGGCACGCAACCATTTTCCTTGTGGTACTCGAAGCCACATTTAACTCAAACTTTGACAAAGATGCATCATGGGAAACTGGCCAAACTGTTCACCAGCGAGTTGTCAATAATGTGAAACCTTTCTAAACGGAGCAAACAGCTCGTCTCGTCAGATTGAGGACCAGCGACACGTCTGTCTTTAGCTGCACATTTCTATTTACAGACTTTTTGTATCTCTGTTGAACATCAGATAAATTAGACAAAACTCCTGACGGGGCTGACCACATCAATCACAGTCACAAGACAAAAAAAAAAACACACAGGCCTTTAATTTTTGTCCATAGCCCGTGTGTGTGTGTGTGTGTGTGAGCGTGTGAGAGAGTGTGAGAGAGAGAGCCTTGGCTGAATGGTTGAATGATTGGCAGTTGATTATTAGACGATGCTGTGATTGTCTTCATTTCCCAGGACACCCTGCAGCCAAGATGGTCATTATACACACGCGCACACCCACACACACACACTATGCCTTCACAGCTCTGGGTTTCACAAATCCACTTGAGTTTTTTTTTTCCTCCATCCTTGAGTCATTTCCTTATTAAAGACCAGCCTTAAAGTTATAGTGTGTAATTTTATTGAACTTCAGCATCTAGTGGTGATTCCCTTCCGTTTGGATAAAGACTCGAGAGTATGGAAGTTATAAGCTAAATTGTATTTCATTTGTTTAGAGGCAATATGTTTACATGTCAGGTTAGCACAGCAGCTGGACCGGCTTGGTTTGTATGAGAGCTGTAAATCTCATCAGGCACAGTGGATTGACTAATATTGATCCACAACACTCCACTGCTGTGTTATGACCATGTGAACATGCACATAAATTATGACATGTTCTACCTTTAAACCTGAAGACCTGCGTTCAAACTCCCAATCTGTTGAAGTGTCCCTGAACATGACACTGACGTTGTTTTTCCACTACAAGGCTGTGAAATCTGCTTGGTTCCAGGTCCAAACTGTGAAATACTTCATCTCAGTTTGATTGTTCGGTCCTGTTCAGAGTGGGACTGTGTGGGTGGGATGGTGCTCTGTAACTAAGCAACTGTAGCAACACAGTAACATCATCAATAGTTATCAGTTATTCAGAGACACAGCTTTATTGTTACTCTTGCTAATTAACCAATTACAGAAGGAGGACAGATCAGGTTGGCTGTCTTAGCAACGCCATAGCAACAAGCACAGCCTCCGTACTGTCCCATAAACGGTGGAAAGGCATACAGGCCCTATGCAGGTTTGACAGTTGAAATGAGAGCTGACCTTTGACCTCCTTCCACAGGGAAGTCTATTTTACTAAGGTGGTCAATAAACGATCACATTACTATTTGATTAGATAGGCTGATGGGTTAACTAATGTCACAGCAGACGGTGCAGATATGTCGGGGTGAACCAGTGATTGATCCTGCATGTGTATCCCCTCTGTGGATCGATACAGGAGCACAGAATTTATTGTTTACTGTGAATAGGCCTTGATTTTGGTTTATTTGCACACTGCACGGGGGTCACAAAGGCTCATTTTCAGGAGCTATAGTCGCATAATAATATGGGATACTATAAAATGTTATTACATCCAATGCCAACTTTTACTGTGTTGAATAATGGGACAAATGTGTTTTATTGACAGTTTTAGAGTCTTATGGTCTAAATGTATTTTTTGCCCCCTCATGAAGGCTATAATTAACAGCTGTCCAAGTATATTTCAGTCTAATGATGGTTTGTGTTTTATTTTTCCTTCAGAGAAAACAGAATGCCTTGTTTCCAATTTGTCTGCGACAGTGATTTCAACCCAAATCTGTTCACCACTAATTTCAAGTAAAAACCAAGTAGAAGTAAGTAATTGTGAAATAATTCAGCAATAGAAAAACATTTATGGTAGAAGTATCATTCGATGTTGATGCCGGCCCCACCACCACACAACGGCTGCCACACAAACTAGTGCGCAGTCCTATCAAAGCCTGTAGAGAGAAAGCTGAACCACGTCCACTGGCTGCTGGGAGACAGAAACAAAGAGTGCAGTACAGTCTTTTGGCCATCAGGGGCAGTGTGGAGCACCTGCCAAACAGCAGAATATATGGCGGACAGTGGGGCTAAATGCCATAGAGTGATCACTGCATTTGATTCAAATTACACGCAACTGGACCATTACTGTCATTGTTACACAGTCCAATATTTATAATGAAGACATACCTTAATTATTATTAAACTTTCAGAAGATTTCCACGAGCATTGAGGCTATGCGGTGCTGACTGGCTGCAACAGCAGAGGGAAAATCTTTTTTTTTTTTTTTGCCCGAAATGATTCAAGATTTCATTCATCAAAGCTCATAGAATTGTGGATTTTCTTAACCAGCATCTGGTTATTTTCACCAATACACAGAACAAACAAACAAACAAACAAAGATTATAATTTAGAGAGCTGATGTGATGGAAAAGACCCATCGACCACTGTTCATTTTACTCAGACCCAGTTTTAGCATTATATGCCCCCACCTCCCCCCATCAGAGGTGGGCTCACATGTGCTTGTAAGTGGAATATCTCCCTACATAGACTGTCTCTGGTCTTGTGTGTGATCACACATCCAGTTGGTTTTCTTTGGTCTGAACCGGGGTGGAAATTTGGCTTTGCTGCTCAGACAAACCACGCTTCAAATTTTGGCAGCGGGGGGGAGTCAAAACAAATCTGAGTCCAGTCCCTGGATGTAACTTGGCTACATCCAGGGAACAGCAATATCGGTATCCATTTAATATCATTTTTTACTGTCTATTTGGAGGATTGTGAAGTTAGCACTTGCATGACCTTTTTTTTTTTATCAGTGTGTCACTTAATGCAACAAAATGAGCAGTAAAGCTAACGCAGCCTTTTCTTTAAAAAACACTTATCTTAAGACAGGCCTGTGTGAAAAGCTAAACCTGTTTTGTACAAGCATTTGTTTGTCGATTCTTACAAAAATGCATCTGTGTATCAAGATCAAAATTTTACAATATTCAGACAACATGAGCATCAGTCCACACTGTGGTTTGTTACGCTTCATTTTCCAAATATGAGCAACTGCTGCCTATCGGCTGTAAACATCCCTCCTTGATTACCCAAAAATCCTTGTGTTTTGAGGTTGGTTGGAGTCATGTTCTCACTGCTAATGAACTGCATCACAGTCCTTTCGTGTGTCTCGCTGCTATCTGAGTTGGACTGGCGTTCTCACCTGGCTGGAAGGAGTTCAGAAAACACATTCACACCAGCATGTTCGGTGTGAAGACAGACTCAGTGTGGAGCCTGTATTTACATGACTGTGATTGTAATGATGCAGCTATTAGGACGATCTTACACATCCATCTGTGCGTGACAAATGCCTGTGTGTGTGTGTGACTGTAGCAGCAGGTATTGAGTTTCCTAACACACCGACACAGATGTGCAGCACCCAGGGGTCACGGAATTGCGAAGGTTGCTAGTTGCTAGGAGACCATTTCACCACGCTTTTGTGTTCAGGAGCCTACAGCATAAACTGCCCCATCACACCTACACACACACACACACACATACACACGCAGTCCGACAGATAGAACGACTGTGTGTATGAACAGACAGCAGAGACAGATGGCTGCAGAATGGCTGTGACAAGATGTTTTTTTTTTTTGTTGTCAGGATTTTTGAGTTTTTAGGAGAAATCCATGCAGTCTAATAGTTGAGGTTAGACCGATAAATTGGGGCTGATATTGTTTGATTAAAAACAGGATATCTGCCAGTTATTGTACATCATCTCTAATATGATGTAGTTTGATTGATTACATATATTTACTGTAGAATTGATCAGTTCTGGACAAATGCCAAGAACCCAAATGCTTCAGTCAGCACGTTTCAGGCCAAAAAATATTGATATTAGCCTTCAAAAACTAATTCTGCCCTTTGAAATGAGTGTTAGAAATGTCATTTTTGGTCCCATAATTGAGTTATAAAATGCTCTAGGTTATTTGAAATAAATTGAACAGAAGCAGTGGGGGTATTTTGATAACCTCCTTGTTCCAGTGTGGATAAAAGCCAGGGGTCAGCAACTCTCAGGCCAGGTCAACAGAGAATACAATTCAGATATGACAGACACACACACACACACACACACACACACACACGTTGTTGCGGTGTGATAGGCTGGCTCCCAAAGCTGGTTCTCTCCAATATGTTAACATGCTGTCGCTGCTGCGGCAGCCGCTGCCACTGCTGCTGCCTCTGCTATTTTTAGTGTGTGGGTGTTCAGAGGTCCAGATCTGCCTACCAGATCACTGAAGCTCCCCAGAGACTCTGCACACACCACCTCCAACCAGCACCATAGCCGTACAAACACACACACACACACACACACAGCAGGAGAGCATGGTGATGGAGGAGGTACTGAAATCCCAGATTGTGATGGAAGGAGACAAGACTTGACAGGTGCTCAACATACAGAAGTTAGAGATGGGACAATATGCTGATCTCATGATTTGTTACATAATATGAGTTCATACAGCCCCAATTCAATGCAGTAGATTAAAGTTCAGTAACAACAAAGCCTCCAGAGTTTTATTTCCTACACTGAGCCACAAATCTTTCTAGCAATGGTGCTGTTGCTAGAATGTAAACAATGTAAAGGAATACTCCAACATTTGTGGCTGACTTACCCCGGGTTCACACCGGATGTAGAAGCGCCACAAAGTGCCTGGATGCACCCCCAGTTTTCTTTCAGCGCCCATGTTAGCTGATGAGACCGTTCAGACTAGACGCGCCATGGTGCGGAGCTCCGCGGCCGGCTCGCAATCTGCAGCGATAGTTTCGGTGTCTGGTCTATTTTCTCCGTGCTCTGTGAGTAGTTTTATGTTGGCTTCACACAATGCAACTTCCATGCAATTAGTTGCAGGTTGCAAATAAAACTTTTACTGTTGCCATGCCAACAAGCCCATATGGAACATTCCAAAGGATGATGCAAATTAAACAACATCACACAGAGGGAGTGCTGTCATCTTCTATGACCGAGGCCTGCAGCCTCGTGCCTACGACCGAATCACAGCCGTGCTGATATACAGCACTTCCTCTCATCTGATATTGCTTTTAAACAACAATTCCACCAACATCCTGATTTCTCAATTAACGGTAATAACTGACAACAGATTATGATTTGTTTAAACATTTATTCCACTCCCAGCACTAATAGGTCCATCAGATTTCAAGTGACTGAACTTGAAATCTGACTTCATTACCAGGAGCAACTAGCATTTTTCTGTTTGGTTTGTTCAGCATCATGCTCTCCAGTTACTACCCATACATGAGTGTGTTATTGACCAATTCTATAATGAATATTTGATGAATCAAAGTTTACATGTTCACTAACATTTGACTGGCTCCTCCTCTTTTTGACACTGCAGGCACAGCATGGGGGAAATAATTTCTTGAAATACCTTTTGGATCTGGCGAGGAGCTGAGACAACTTTTATTGTTCAGCTTTATAGGGGAGAGGAGACAGAAACAGATTTGACTAACGTGAAGGCTGAGGGCAAGAACGGCCTGGAGGCAAACTCAGCACGTCTGATGAGTTTGATGTAAATAGATGGCGCTGGCCGGCTCGGGCAGGCTCTTATTGATAATGAGAAATACTATTTATCTGTACTCCTGTACTGATGGACCAGACCTCATATATGTGTTTCCCAGCAGGTTTGACTGTATCTTTGCTGTGTCCTCCAAGGAAGACATTATTGGTGGGCCAGTTAATGATGTTGTCATGTGTGACCTGAAGTAATTACAGCCTCATGGTGACGGGAAGCCCTAGAGACGCTCCCATTCTTCATTCTGTCCATCCTCTGGGACAAAACCTGCCGCGTCGCCTTTAATTCATTGGATTTTCACAGCAGACATCCAGTGGGAATACTTAGTGGGTTAATATGATGACGACTCAGAGATGAGTTCACTTTTTCTCACACAGCAAGCATGTGTAATCATGCAACACAAAAGACCGATATATGTGCAAGAATCTCCGATTTTATCACAGTATGCTGGTGGAAATAATGTCTTGGTGGATCCTAGTTGGTCATATATCTTTGCACATGCCAAATTCCTGCTACATAATTCATAGTAAGAGCAGAGATAATTAAAAAAAAATAGTCAAATAAATTAGTTGTGCATCTAGTCAGCCAAAAGGAGCCGGGATAAAACAAGATGCATCTTGTGATAGGAAAATATGAGGGAGGAGATCATTTAGCAGAAAACAAATAGGCATACTATTCCCTAGGCAAGAGAAATCTAGCACAGAGTGAAGAAGCAGAGAATTACTATAAGACAAGAGTCCCTATCCAAAATGAATCAGCAGGATTGAAGGCTGAACATAAGGCTTATTTCTCCCATAAGTGCTTACTTTTTGGTACTTTTGTTAGCTGTTAATATTTTCTATAATAGAAAATGTAATGAGATTTGGGGGAGTATTCTCCTAAGGAATTTGCCTGATAAGTCGAGGTTGTAGTGTAATGCATGAACTAAAATCTGAACTGTTCTGAACGTACTGAAAGCTTGAACATGCAACTGTACACTCTCAAAATGAGAGACGCTGGACCACATAGTGAAAATGGAGCAGGGTCAAGGTGGTATCCTGGACCCCTCTCTGAGTCTTCCATTTCAGTTCTTTCCTGAGAAAAAGTATTTTCCAGCTTCAAGCAAGCATTTGCTTTTGGATTTTGAATTGGTGTTCAGCTGATGACTTTCCAGTCAAAGCCGCTTCTCTAAGCTGCAGCTGTCACTGGGTTCAGAGTATTCGTCACTGCTTGTCACTACACAGTCCTGAAAATGTGCATGGTTGTAGAAAGATTTAAAAACATCAGGTGATGCTAAATCATCTCTTCACACCAGTATTTTATATCCTTAGGAGTTCTGCAAAATATGACCTTATTTCTGTGTTAACAGAATACTTATACACTCATTAGTCTATATATACTAATACACTTATTACAGCTTTTATAGTTAAAGGAATACTACATACAACATTTGCGTCAAAGTGCCCTTTTTCCAACTTACTTAGACTGAGTCAAGATCTTCAATACCATTTTCACCTCTGTACGTCCACTGGTTTGGTTCCAATGGGTAGCATTTCGTGTTAGCTTAGCATAAAGACTTGAAGTCCACAGGAGTCATTGGCCCAGCTCCATCAAAGTGAAAAAGTGAACTTCACATCAACTCCAAAGCTGTCTCATTTACACAATGTATCGTGAATGACACAGTATTGAAATACACATCTTAGAATTTTGTTTGAAAATGAAAGTTGTTATGAACGAAATAAACAGGAAATAATCAAGAAATGTTTAAAGCTGCATAAGCAGTATTTTTTTTTGTTAAAATAAGTGTTACATTACACACACACACACACACATTCGCTCACTCTCTCTCCTCTGTGTATTCATGCGATGAGGTGAGAAGGAGGACAGGGAGTGCGATCTGCAAGAAGAGACAGGACGTTAGCCAAAGTGCCAATATTGCTTATTGCTGCTTTAATGTTACCTGTTCCTTTACATGTCCTTGCACAGTGGACAGGACCAGGTCTCAAGGACAAGTTCAAAATTATTCAGAGCCAAAAATGATATATACAGCAAGGTTTAAACAGGAAATACTAACAGACTATAAGAGTTTATTTAAACTTTTAATCAATGTTAGATTACAAAACTATGGAGACGAGAAGTTTTTTTTTTGTTGTTGTTTTTTGTCATTCTTTGTACGTTCACACATCTGTCACATAAAGATCAAATCTGACTGGAAGCACTTTGAAAGTTGAGTGACAAGCTGAGCACAAGTTCAAATAATCACACAATGTCTCAGCTAAAACAAAGTTGTTGTTTTTTTGTTTTTTTTTGCTGGTAATGTCTGATGTCACATTGTCAATGTCTGATGGCAAAGTGTTGAGACACATTTGTCTGCCACCGCATTTCAGCTTTCTGGTCCTCATTATCATTTGTTCTGACATGGCCTGATGGAGGCAGGCATGACTGAATAGGCTGGTTTGACTTCCACATGATTGACATGATCACCCTTTTTGCCACATCAACTTATTTTGAGAGGATGTGGAGAAGATAACTGACCAGAAACAGCAGTTGACCCCCAGAACCTCCTTTTAGGCCATTCTGAGCTCAATACTGATTTACTTAAGGCATTTCAACCATAATTGCTTATATTGAGTTAGCTCTGACTGAGGTTTTGTGCGTGCGTGTGTGTGTGTGTGCGCACATGCGTGCGTGTGTGTATGTGTGTTTGTGAAAGACCAAGCCATGCATTTAATATGAGGCAGCATGAGGCTGGACAGAGCAGCCATGAATCTTTCATTACATCCACAGAGTTTATTAGCCAGTGTGTGTATGTATATGTGTGTGTCAGAGACCAGTGGGGTGTGGCAGCAGCAGCAGCATCACCAACATGGTGGAGAAGCGCTCTGACATCACATGACACTGATCATGTTTTGCCTCCTCTCCTCTGTTAGTGTCTCCCACTTTCTCTGCCGTTTTCTCCCCATTTTCTGTCTCTGTGGTCGACGCAGTGACCGTGAAATCCTCAGGCCAACAGTGGATGTCACTCTGTGGGGTGTGTGTGTGTGTGTGTGCATTATTGCAGCAGCAATGTTGTGTCCTGTCACAGTTCTCAGGATAGACGTTAATCTGTGGTTTTGTTAAGGAGAAGCCTTGGCATTTCCAATTTTAGTTGGTTATTATACTTTTCCTGGACACTTGTCACATTGTTGTCAAAAATATCAAACTAAGTGAACTGTGAAAAATGCTGGTTGCAGGGTGACTGCAAGTTGTTGCTAGGGTGTTACTAAGTAAATGCGAATTCCTCTTCTGCTAAGGAATGCATTTAATCACGTCAGTGTGATGCTGAAGTCCAAAACCATCATCCTAACAGCAAATCTGTATTCACATGGGATTTACCTTACATGTCCACTGGAGCAATAATTAGGCCTGTATCATTCACTCACCACCCCAGATTCATGACAGCCTGATCAGTAGCAGATCAGAGTTTGTGCGAGACAATTAAACCAACACTGTAGCATCACAGCCAGGACAAACTTTTTCATGTTTACAGGAATCCATGTTGATGACGCTGTCTTGCAGAATGAACCTGAAGCTGATTCACTAAAAGTGATCCCAGTTGCACGATGTGTAAGAAGGATTATTCTGATCAAAGGTTGTTTTCTTCTCATGTACAATATAGACAGATTTCTAATTCAGTGCTAAATCCACAAGTAAAATGTCTCAAGATTCCTTGGCTTAAATCTTATATGGACTTGTATTGTCTAGAGGTGTTTCATTCAGATTCAGAGGACATGCTCTGTAGAAACTATTCCGTTCATCTCAAGAATGAAGTTACATGATTTTGAACATGTGGAGGAGCAAGAAGGCCGTCTCCACACAGCACTCAAGGCTATTAAAAGCCGAAAGGAAAGCATTGTGATCGTGAATGGCTGCTGTGTTTAGCTGCAGCTATGCCACTAACTATAGCTGGCCAGTTGGTGCGACAAAGGAGCAGGTGGTCTTTAAGAAAGGAATCGCACCTCCAGAGCCTCAGGGCGCATCAGTGTGGTGGAGAACACTGACTGCAAGGCTGCAGGACAAATGGTTCGGCTTAGCTTGTGAAGGCAACAGTGTGCTGTACATGGACATGCATGGTTGACATGGTGCATGACACTGGTGCAATTGGAAAAACAACCGACCCAGCTGAGGCATATAAAATCAGTCATTTTAGTTTGTTTAATTATTTCATTTGCACTGTTACATTTTTAAAAATGAAGTAAATTAGAAGAGCTTGATTTAAAGGACTGCTGTGCAAATTTCTAACCTTCATTGGCATAAGTTGACTCCGTTTCCCAAAATCCTCTTTGGCTTCGCTGTTGAGTAACATAGATGCTCACAAAGCAAAGATCAGGAGTTGGAAAAACAAAACAGCAGGGACAACCGAGAGATGAAGTGGAGCGAGCCACTGGCCGGCCCAACCAGGTCAGTTGCTCCAGCACACAAAACGGTTCTTACTTATTAAGACTGGCTCTGTTGAAATGACCAAGGATGCATTTTATTGTTTATACGCTGGACTCTTCATTTTGGTAGGTGAGATGAATACATTTAAAAAATAAATAAATTATGAAATATTACACAGTTTTGTTTTAACCAGAAACATCTAAGTGCTGTCTCATTATTCTGACAAAGCTGTGTAGGCAGTTATGCAGCTGCCTTCCTGAATTTTATAAATTTTAAATGCTCCAGAATATGACTCTTATGCATTTGATATTATGATTGCTTTGATT
>OMLF01033247.1:14224-27870 GCA_900302615.1 Holocentrus rufus
TGATTGCTTTGATCGTTTGGAATGCGGTCTTTCAACATTGAAACTTGTGCAAATGTGCTTTACTATTGCTGAAAAGCCTGTGAATTAAAACAATAAAACAAAGAAGAGTTAAATAGTCACACTGAACAGCTGAATCTGATTCAACTGAGGCAGTGGTTCTCAAGCTTTTTGCTCGAGACCCCTTAAAACGAAGCGACGCCCACTCGTGCCCCCCTCACAGGCTGTGTATGCAGAGCGGTGATCAGTTCAATTTATGTACTTAACAAAGGAGGCCTCAAATTTTAAAATCACTTAGTATTTCACAGGAAAACAATCAAAAAATGGAGAAAAGATATGAAAAAATAAACCTGATAATACATTTGTGTAGTGTTTTCCTATGTCATAATCATCTTGCGCTCCCATCATCTCATGACCTCCAGTTTGAGAACCACTGAACTGAGGAAGTCCTGGGTCAGGCATGGGCCTACATGCTGCACAGTGCACGTTTCAGCTCAACTTTCAGCACAGTGTTCAACACAACGCAGCTCAATCTGAGACTCTTCTTTGTTACAAAAGACGATAGCAAATTAAAATGCAACATGACGCTGAATAAAGACAGTGATGCCATGTTAATACCCTTGACATTGTCGTATTCCTGATTTGATACTTTGCTGCTACCTGCCTGCTGCAGATGGTGTGAACAAATTCCATTAACAGCTGAGTTTCACACAGCCAGACCTTGTACCACATCTTATTTCACTTCCCAGTACCTTATGATCCACTTGATGATGCAGTACACTGGTTATATGATGCACGTATACAGCATGTCTGCCTGAGTGTGATTAATGCTCACCACCTCAGCAACATTTATTCAACTCATTACCACGTTAACATAATTTTATATAGAGATGGCAACACAGAGGAAGGCTTTAAAATACTTTGAATCCCACAAAGAATCAAAACAGTAACGTTTGGTTTCTGCACCTCCAAGGTACCAATTTTGGCATAAAAAAAATCTTAAAACCCAGCCCAGCGTTTTCCACAGGTTGACAGTTTGTGGTACTGGTAGCTGTCGGCAGGGTGGGAGGGGTTGCAAGTGATGCAATTTAAAACCTGTTTGGATTACTCTCCAGTTTTGCCAAATAAGGTATTCTGCTAAGCACTGAGCATGGGTATATAAGTATTAGTCAGATAAATAGAGGTTAAGTAGGTAAATACAAATAGTAAATTACACCAGGCAGAAACCCTGAGAGCCCATTTATACTTGGCATTAAAATGCATCTGGAGTTATCGGATAATCTCATCGTACTCATCCACACAAAATTCAGGTGTAGGTGCACCAAAGATGCACTGAGGACGGATTAAAATTTGATTGCTCCAAAGGCGGATTGAGTCTGTAAATGGAAATATATCTCCAAGCCACATGCATAATCTCCACACACCTCCCAAAACAGTGCGTCCTGTTTGCTTAGCTAATAGACAAGAAGGATGGTTAAAACTAGGCCTATGTTCAGGGGGAGGAATTTGCATATTGTGAGGGAAGGTACTGGGGGAGGGCTGGAAATCTGTTGGGAAAGGACGAGCTGGTAAGACGCTCAGAATAAGAATTGTGCACAAACATAAATGTTGAGCATGGTTATACTGAGCTATAATGACGTCTATTGGCAACTGTTAAAATCGGACAGTGCTCAAGATTTACCCAGAGTGAGACAAGATGTTCGATGGCACTTTCACCTCTGTATGTCCACGGGTTCAGTTCCTATGGGTAGCATGTCAGTGTATCATGTATTTGAAATACATGTCTTGGAATGTCTTTTTTTTTTTAAACCAGGGTCCAGGGTTTTTTAAACCAATGAACATGTGTATTCATCGGTTATAGTTCCTCGTTCCTGGTTTAAAAAAAAAAATAATCCAAGTAAATCAGACAGTTTATTTTTTCCACTTTGACTGAGCTAGGCTAATGACTCCTGTAGACTTCAAGTCTTTATGCTAAGCTAACACGAAATACTACCCATAAGAACCAAACCAGTGGATGTACAGAGGTGAAACTGGATCAAACATCTTGTCTGGGTAAGTCGCAAAGAAGGTATTTTGCCCAAAATGTTTGAGTATTGCTTTAATAATCACCACGTTACTTCAAACTACAAAGCTACAAGAAGTGTGGCAGACAGGCAGCATCTGAAAATGAGATGCACCCCTGGAAAAGCTGGTGACAACTTCCCACTTCTTGAAGAAGACAGCAATGATGATAATTATGATGACAATGCTACTGATAATGGATCTATCTGTCAGAGGGCGTCACACAGAGCATCAGTTTGGCAGCTTACATTTTGGGTAAACAGGCGTGTTGAATGAGGAGGAGCATAGATCATGAATTTCACATGGCAGTTTTTATTCAACAAAAGATGACTGCTGCCAGTCCTTTAGTTTTCCTAATGAGAAAATGAAAATTGAACAAAAGATGACTAATACTTTTTCATCTTTTCCATTTTCAGTGCATAATATTAATTTAGGCCTATTTCTAATTCATATTTGCAATATAATGGATCTGTGCTGCCAAAAAGTCGAAATTATGTTTGACTTTAAATGTGAAAACTGTGTGCAGTTTTATTTCTTTGACAATGGCTGCCTTCTTTGTAGCTCCCTCACTTTGCAGGGCGTTGGGCATCTACAAGGTTAGAGATGGAAAAATATGAAAAGACCACCTATTAAAACCAAGAAAAAATGTTTCTTAGGCATTGATCTTTTTATCAATTATGATGGAACTCAGAAGTTTAAGTTAAAGTTCAGTGAATTACTGGTGGCTCTGAGGCTCTTTATCTGGCAGTGTCCTTGTGACAGGTGAATAGAATATTGTACCATCTGTTCTCACTCTGATGCTTAGTGGAAGGAAATGCTGAATTAAGAACAATGGATAGTTTTTTTTTAAATTTGCTAGACAATGTTGGACCAAGTGTCCCTCTAATTTTGTGTTTCCACTTCAACACTAACTCAACAGTTGTCTCTCAGGACCAGTTGGCCTTGTGCCTGGTTGGATCCATTCTCTGTTTCGTCTGCTGTATGGCTGTTAGGATTTATGGCTGATGCACCACAGTTTTATGAGCTTTAGGATAGGATAAAATCCAATCTTTCTTTACAAGAAAAATGTGTAAAATCTCATTATTCCTTTTTAAATCAAAGTTTGACCAAAGGCCGGATATATTTGCTGCATTGCTGTTGATGTGGTGGGCTGTTCTGTGGAGGCTGATGTTGGCTAAGTCACTGGCCATTTTTGGATGGCATCTCATTTCACAGCAGAGTGTCAATCAGAGTTGCATCATTGAAGAATGGCACTTATTGGATTCAGCACTTTTATACAAAGTGCCTAAGGTCCTACTTTTGGTGTGAAATTCTTTACTCCTAAGACAAAAGTTTATACATACCAGCGCAGGATGCCAACCAGGAATGGACTAGAACCCCAGCTGGGAACGGACCAGGAGATTCCTGTGGTCTATCAGGCAGAATGGTGCGAACAATGTGAGAGGAATGTTTGGTATGGTTGTATGACTGAAGACTTAGCAGATCATTTAAATAGGCCTTCTCTATTCAGGCTCCAGGCCAGCAGTGATAAGGAGGAAGGGAGGGTGGGGGTTGGGTGCAGCGCTCCGCTGTCCTACTCACAATCTTGGATGTCTGAAAAATCTGCTTTTAAATAAATTAGGAAAAGCACCCTTTCCCCCTTTTATCAACCATGTATTTTTAAACATGATGTACTGGCTGTTGGAGGGGTTTTATGAACCTTGCAGGATTGTAACTTACTTGGTATAATAATGCTATAATAATTTTGTCTTTTGTGAGTACAGTATATTCAGTGCTAAGGTATGTTCTGAGCTTCTTCCAGTACATTATTTGACTTTGATTCAGTTGGATGTGGCAAGGCAAGGCATTCACCACAACTTTGTCTCCCAAATTTACAAAACGTCCAAATTTGTTTTTTCATCATGATGGGGAGCAAATTCACTGGATATGTTTGGGCACTGTATTTTAATAAAATCACATCAGAGGACCCTTTAAGGCCAGTCTTATTTGATAAATGACTAAAATGATTAATCGATTATGACAATTAAAATTGATTCCGCTTCTGTCCACTGACTAATCTCAGTTACTCACTTTTCTGATAATCATTTGATTGACTAATTGTTCCGGCACAAATATTGTGATATGGATTTCAGGTAATATTGCACAGCCCCATCCTCATCATTCTTTCCTATAATCCCCCCTTCTCTTCTCTTCTCTTCTCTTCCCTTTTGATACTCGTTGCTTCTTCCTCCTCTTCCTGGTTCTCATTGTGTTTCTGCTCTGCAGCATCAGGCCCGCTGGCCCTCAGAGGGACACCGATTAAGCCAATTAAACCAGATAAACCAAAACAAAGGGCTGAGAGAAAGGAGAGGGCTGAGTCCTACTGGTGCTCAGCCAATAGGGAATAATAATCCCCCACTTGAGTCTGGATGAGGTCTAACCCCATACGTGACTAGAGAAAACTCAAACTAACTCCTTCTTAAAAGCTACTTTTGTTAATTTGACCACTTTTAATGTTACATACTTTGACTGATTGATGCTGCAACAGGGGGCATGATAATTTTAGCTCTTGGCTATTTAAACAATAGGCTTAAAGTTAAGGATTTACCCCAATACATCATTACAGCTCAGAATCATGTGCACAAGTTAGTGTCATTATGGTAGCTCAGTGTGTTATGCGGTCATGAGCTGGAAGATTCAGGCCAAATATTACAGTAGAGACATCTGGCTTGGTGTATTTTTGGCTGATTAGATTGTATGCATTAGACTATTTTAGTTTTGACATTATGTGTAAATTGTGTATACGCACACCTGATTTGGGGTTTGAGTTGGGTTCTGACAAAACCGGTCGAGTTAGGGTCAGAATCAGCTATGAACATTGTGGCTGGTTCACATCATGAATTTCAGGTCCATGCAGGGCTCTAATTCAAACGGTTTACTCCTTTGTTAAAGGAATATACCAACGTTTCACTTCTGTACGTCCACAGCTTCGGTTCCTATGGGTAGCATTTTGTGTTAGCTTAGCACAAAGACTTGAAATGTACAGGAGTCATTAGCCTAGCTCTGTCAAAGAGAAAAAATAAACCTTCCAGCAGCTCTGACACGGTCTTATTTACACACTATAGTGAGGTGAAAATGGTATTGATCATCTTGTCTCAGTCTCAGTATTTTGCCCAAAATGTTCCTTTATTTCGTAAATTTTTTTACCAGTACTTTGATTCAAGATGAAAGAAGACAGAGACATTCAAAGATCATGAAGGAATAGCAAACAAAAACAACACTGAAATTTGATTGAGAAGGGCTGTTTGTTGGATCACTTGTATGCTAACCTGATCAGGTAATTCAGTAGCCTGTCAACCCTCTCGTAGGGTTTAATAAATAGGTTTGTAACTTGTTAGATCAGTGTGATTACAGCAAACCAGTCGCTCAGATTAGCAGCTGTTTGCAGTTTCTGTCTAGAGCTGCAGCCCTTGAGCAAGAAGTTGAATGGATTCAGTTGCTCTGACGTAAGGTACTGCAGTTCTTTCATTTTCATTTTCGCTCTTCTTAGGTCCTTCACACTCTGAACCAAGAGAGGGTTGGTAATCATCATGGCTGCCCACTGTAATTTAGCCTCAGTCCTTCTGAGACAAAGCCACCAGGCCTCTTTTGATTCATTTCAATTTCACATCCCAAAACCAGTGGGAAAGCTTTTTAGATTAAAAAGATGATGATCAAGAAAGGAAGGAATTACATAGTTCCTTCCTCCTTGTCCCCCCTGACTGAAGATCAGGGAAGGGACCATGGATTGGGCTCTGTCCATCCGTCACACATGATCTCTGATCCTCTGCTGCTGTTTTGGGTGGAACTTGGTGGAATAATGGATTTCAATACTGGGATCCAGCATTTTGAATATAAAGCTGATTGGCCCACCACAGCACCGCCAACAGGCCAAAAAGCCCTCAGGCTTCAAGCAGCAACGTATTAGGCAGTTAGTTTTTGGGTGAGAATTTGTTGAACTTTATGAATGTGGAGGCATGACACAGCTACAATGGGATTCAGTGCTCACCAAAGCCTCCAGGGATAGGTCAGGGTTTTTTAAATGGCTCTTTGGCGACTCCGAGGGCTAGATGAGGTCAAGTCCAAATTTGCATATTAATGATATCAGCCGCCACACCAATTTCTGGTTGTCTGTGAGTTTCCTCAAGCTAAATCTCAAGACTTTTCAAGAGTTTCTTAATGGCAGTTTAGAGATAGAATAGGCTGTAATTGCAATTTTGCCACTGAAATGAACATGCACAAAAAGCCTGCTGAAAACGTACTTAGATGTGCCGCTAGTCACTTTTGAGAAGTACAATCAATCAGGGAAGTTGTGCAGCTATTTTCAAAGGTGGCAACAGGAGGTGTTTTCAGCCAATCACCACAGTGGGAAGTCCCACCTGCACAGCCAATGAGATTTTAGCTGCTTTATCTCCTGCTTAGACCATCAAGCTATTGCCTTCTGCTGGTCAGATGGTAGCTTTAAAAGTCAAATGAGTCAAATTGATGTTTGTTTTTCAGCACCTTGATTTTTCTCTTTATTGCCTGCCAGAAAGCCCCTGTGCAGGAGGGATGTTTACGAGGAAAAAACTCAAAGTGTGTTACAAATAATCTCACACAACAAACGCAGATAGCGCACATGACTGGAGACGCCCAAGGCCTCCGTCTGTCCTTCCTCTTTTGTCTTTCATTTACCCTCCACCTTTCTTCACATTCATCCGTCTGCAAACACCAGTTGCCTTCCCAGTCCCCCCCTCCCCTCCCTCACCCCACAGTCTTTTTCTTGTTCTTCTTCATCTCCCCCTCACTTCTCTTTCCTCTGTCTTCCTCTTCCCTGTCTTCCCTCTTCTCTCCTTCACTCACCGCAGGCCTATGAAGCATACTGATGGAGGATTTAAAGCCTGTGTGTGTGTTTGTGTGTGCGCTGCAGCAGGGTCTTAATCCACTTCCCATCTCCATATGCTGGCTGATGCCAGTCAGACGAGGCCCATTCATGTGATGTACGGTTATGCTGCTGCAGTCGAGCACACAACCAGAGACTGACTGAGTGTTCATGACAGAGGGCAGCCGCCTCTCTGGCCTTCAACAAGAACACGCACACACACACACACACACTGCACCAATTGTGGAGGACGTTACTATTGACTTAAAGGTGTGAAAATGTCTGTTGGGCGTTTGTGACCACTAAGATTGACCGATGATATTTGACCAAAAGGTTAATAAAAGATGCTGCTGCTCCCAAGCCTGACACTTTGGGTTGATCGGGTTAGATGCATAATCGGTTCATTTTAACTTAAAGTCATCTGCCATTTAGAACGAAGGAGCTTTATGAAAGGTACTTGAAGGCAACAGTACAGCGATGTCAAGGAGAGTGGGCGGGCCATTATAGCATGGCCCCATTCATTTCTACGGTACAAGAATTAATGTGCCTAGCAACCTGAAGTATTGTATGTTAGACTCACTGTTTGCTTTTGTTTGACAGGAAATTTCTAAGCAGAAGATGAGATGTAGGTGTTTTCATTGTTCTGAACTTGTGTTGTGCTGAACTGCAGCATCAGAGATTAGATGTGTTTGGTGCACAAGTTAAAGTTGGGCTGGCTGGGTAAGTTAACATCAGGATGCGGACAACTGTTTGCGTAGTAAGATAGTTTTCGTTAACTAGTGTACATCTTGTTGTTGCTCTAAGTATTTTAATATCAACCAATTTCAGGGATTACACAGTCATAACACTACAGCTGTGCAATGTCACGTCCGAGTCTACATGTCAGCTAACATTAACCCGGGTTAGCTAGCTCGCTCTTGGGACAACTGCAGCGCTCTTAATGAATGACTTGGCGGTGGGTCTGCGGTCTTATTAGGCAACTTGGGCAAGTTTGGGCAACTTGAGAATGGGCAGTAAATGTGCCCATTCTCATGGATCTTATATACACTGGGAAAGTAAATCCTAACATGAGATTAAGCCATGATATCAGTTTTCATGCAGCTGGATTGGACACAGTATTATCAAGGCACTTATAGTCCGGTTGAACATCTACAGGTCATCCACATGTAAATCCTTCCATTCCATAGGACATGACTAATAATTTCCCCTACTGGTACCACAGGCTGTTTGCATACTTTTTTTTTTTTTTTTATCTTGATATTGTCTTCTTGTTTTTGTCTTATTGGTGTATTCAGTTCCTACATGTGTTGATTCATTTTATGTCCTATATGTAGGGTTGTTTTACTTCATAGTGGTGGTTAGAATTAGTTTCCAGGCAGATGCAAATATACTAAAGTAACTGGAAATGAGCATGTAAAGCGAATATCTTCTTCTTTTCTCCCAGGGGAGCACATGAACTCCCCTAGTTGTGGCATGTTCTCTCTATCCACGCAGTGTTCTCACCTTTTTTCCCCTTACCTGTTTGCATCCCTGCCACATGCATCCATCAAAGAAATTTTGCTTGACTTCCTGTGCGGCTGAAGAGTTTGGCTCAGAATACACAGCAACATTTTGGAGCAACACAGAAAGAAAAAGAGACACGGGAATTAATGAGTTTCTAGTGGGTTGTCAGAAAAGTAATTGATTACAATTTTAATAATGGATTAATTGTTTTTGTCAAGTAAAAATGCCAAACATCATTATAAAATTATCACTTTGGGTTTTTTTGGTTGCTAGGAAGCAATTTGAAGACATCGCTTTAGACTCTTATCGCTTCCCATGGGCATACACTTAACAGACTGGTGGTTAATCTAAAAACGAATCAATAGATTACCATATTTCCTCAAATAAAAGCCAGTACTCAGGTAAATCTGGATCTCTAATAATGGCTGGGGGTGTGGTCGACACAAACAAATAAAGGTCAACTCCAAATACAGGCCAGGTATAAAATTAAAAAAAAAAAAAACATGAGAGGGGAGAAAAAAACTGACCGGGAGAGGGGGAAAAATAAGCACACTGAGTACCTCTCTCTCTCTCTCTCTCTCATGACATGAAGAAGGCTTCATACTAAAATATGAGCAAATATACTTATCAGACAGAGGGAATAAAGGCCTCCAATAAAGGCCTAGTACCCTCTGCAGCTGAACTAAATAAAGACCCTGGCCAGTATTTGAGGAAATGCAGTAATTCGTACGTTTTCATCCTTAGAATTGTCCTGGGACAAAAGTGATGCAAAACATTGATGGTAAAATGGCTGCAGAAGGAACGAAAAGGAAGCAAAATGTCACAAAAGAGTAATATTGCTAATTGTTGGTGGAGCCGCCTCTGTGTTCCCATGTGTGACTCTGCAGACAGAGCAGAGGTCACGCTGCAGCCCGCCGATGATGACTCAGGCGGGGCGACTGAGCTGACGTGGGAGAGCAGTGATAGGCCGCTCCTGACTGGCATGTGTGGATGCTGTTTGCTGAGAGGGAGGCGACTCAGCCAGGCAGCCAGGGGATCTGATCCGACAATAGACCCCATCAGGCTGATCTGCCGTCAGCCTCCGCTGCCAAGCCTAAAATACCTGAAATGGGCCCTGGGAGACGGCAGGCAGGCAGGCAGCTCTGTTGAAAGCTCCTGGCCACTGATAAGACAGAGCGGGGACAGCCGGCGCAGGGCAGGACGACGCGGCCTCAGCGCCTCGCTGCAGAGGGAGCAGAAGATAGAGAAGATAGAGAGCGAGGCAGACGGGGACCGAAGTGGGAGGGCAGCAGAGGGAGTTTTGTCTCTTCTCAGAGCCATCTTCAACAGCCAGCTGAACATGAAATAAACTGAAGAAGTGTCTCAGATCGGCACAGTCATCACCTCATCCAACTAATTTACCCAGAAGAACTTGGGTCTGTCAACGGGAAAATGAATGGCAGTGTTCTCAGGTGTACCAAAAACCTGCCCAACTGTGGCCCAAATATCGAAGTGCATACAAAACCATGACTTCTGTTAATAGCCCTACCTCTAACACACATACACTGTATACACAACACATACAGATACAGGTGTGCTCTGGATACAAAAACATTGAACTGATACGATAGCAGCCAAAGTGTCTTTGACTCTCAGACACTGCAGTGAGAAAAGAAAAGAAAATCTGAAACAAAAAACAGCACTGAATAATAATGAATGGCTTCATGGAAAAAAATGTACCGTAACACCTAACCCACACTAGAAGTGAGCAAGCGATTAAACGATAGCATCACTTTGGAAGATAACCCGTCCTCCAACAGCATCATAGTGTCAAAAACGTCAACCACTCACCTTGCAGAGTGGGAGTTTAATTCTTTTGCGCACTTTTCTTATATTTTTTTATCCTGACGAAAATGAATGAGCACCTATCTGTGGTGGGCAATATTAATAACTTGAATTTAAAATTTTTGCAGTTTCCACCCATGCTCCACCCATGTCAACGAAAATTATGACAAAAAATGTTCGTCAACGACCCTTTTTTCCATGACGAGACGAGACTAAAATGTTGGACGTTTTAGTCCGTTTTAGTTTTAGTTACATGGATTACTTTGTCTCTGAGCAGCAGTTGGAAACTGTGGTGAAACAGCAAGGTAAGATTTGAATAACTTCCTCTGTCTACATCACTGACTTATGAGGCTGAGCCAACTTGTCGGGGCTCGGAGCGATTTTAGTGGTTTTTAAACTTGATTTTGCATGTTGCTCTTTGCACCATTGATCTGAATTTTGGACGTGTAGCTCTTATGTTTGTAGTTTGTAGTTATAGTCCATCTGCAGAATGTGCAATGTTGGGGGAGCTTTGACAAGTTGATAGCTGCAGGAGACAACCATTAGCATCTGGATAACGTTACTTGGGTTTGTCAGGTTTAATTCTCCCAACACCACTACTAAACACAACATGTTTCAACAAAACAGCCGCTGTATCATCTAAATACTGCAAATTAAAATTAATGTCAGGTAGAACAAGGTTGTTAATTAAAATGGACTACCAAATGTGACTGAAACTTGACTAAAATGATGACTAAAATGTAATTTTGTCGACTAAAACTGGACTAAAATGTTTTGACTTTTCGTGGACGAAAACGAGACTAAAACTATGAAGGATAAAAATGACTAAAATGTGACTAAAACTAATATGCATTTTCGTCTAAAGACTAAGACGAAGCCTAAAATAGCTGTCAAAATTAACACTGGGTCCGTGTATCTTGTGCTTGAAACATCCTACAGCCAAACGCTTCCCTGCTTCTAAGATCAGCCTCTATCCATTTGTACAAATTCATTGACACTACTGGCTGCTTTTGCTCGCCCAAATCGTGTTCAGGCGTTATACTTTTATTTTCCTGAATGTTTTTTTAGCCTTTTATATTAAATTTGAACAGGGGGAAAGCATTAGAGGAAGCAGCCTTATGAAATTCAACATGGGACTTAACATTGAGAAATCAACGAGTCCAGCAGCAGAAGGGGCGGTGTTGTTGATTTGTGGGAATCTCAGATGATGGCTGCAAATATGAGCTAGATAATGAGGTAGCAGGAAGCAGGTTGGGGATACTGTCCTTAAAAGATGTGTATTCCACATCCTTAATTTTTTTTTATTGAAATAGAACTGAATCCCAGGCTGGTGACTGCAGTTTTTTAGATTGGGCTGTCTGGTTTGACGGCACAACAGGCGTTTTTCTGTCATAATGTGGATCTTTGGAAGTGTTCCTGTCAGGAGGGAGTTTGTCATCCTCAGCTCTCCCACTGGCACTTAATATTCATCTTCGTCACTGCTGTTGTGTTGTCATCGGCGTTTTCAAACGGGTCACCGCACCTTCCTCATATTCCACTCTTTTTGCTCTCCTGGCAAAGAAAGCTATTATTGCTGTAATTAGGCTGTGAGATCAGTAGATACAGATGATTAGCAGGGTGCATGCTGATATTTAGGGTTAGGCTTGGTTAAGTTTAACCTGGATTTCCCTTTGATTGCTTTTCTGCTTGGTCATTTGGGTTAAAAAGTTCTAGTCACTTTTTAAGTCAAATAGTTCCCGTCCAGTGACACCGGTGTTCTATGTTTATGGTCCATGCTGTGTTGCAGGTCATCTGGCTGAGGGATGGACAGTCAGTTGATTGAACAATATAACAAGCACTGAACTGCTGTGTGCCTGCAGTGCTTATGGACCTACTGTTGCTGCTTTCAACAAATCGAGCAGAACAGTGAGTCACTTGTGTCACTGATGCATCCTCTGTTAGTCAGAAGGGTTTGTTGTGCCAAATGTCAAATTATTTGAAGTGTATCCCCCAGCCCCACCGCCCCCAAACAAACGCAAATATTTGTCTCTGACTGACGGTGTGGTGAAGTTAAACCATCGGTCGGCCACGTGTTGGCGTTTCCCCAAAGGCCTTGCTCTTTCAAAATGAAACCAATTATATTTCTTTGCATCTTACTACAGGAGGGTTGCACATGACCTCACTCGCTTGAACCAAGGCCCTGGTCCGCCATGTTGGTTCATAGTGTCTGGTGCATGATAACTGTCAATGCTATGCTGCTGTGCTCACTTTATCGTCATGGTTGGGTTGTCGGGTTTAACAGTAACAGTGTAACACCCAAATGTAATAACCCAAATGAAAAATAATGCATTAAGAAAAAAAAAACTTTTTGTTGTTGCAGTTTTTCAGTCTTGACACCAGTTACTGTCATTATGACGTTGTTTCATGTTGTTCATTTAAACAGAGGTGTGGATGAATAGCCTACACTTCTGTTAAATGACAATCACTTTAACAATCACGTTCAAACAATCACAAAATATAAACAATTATTGCTTCAAATGTACACTGAAGTCAAATACATAGTGTATGTTAGTGTCTTGAACATGTAATGATAACAAGGCTTAGCCAGGGTGCAATTTGTGAAAAAAATTGAACCAGAGGTGTTCCAAAATATTTCTTTTTTAATATAAGGCTTAAATACAGCAATATATAGATGTTGATGACCACCGCTGATGAAACTGACTACTACAACGGGATAAATCGTAAACCGAACGACCAGAGTTAAGGTCATAAATAAACAGAGGCTGTTGTTGTGTGAAGATGTTAGAAAGATAGAAACTGCAAAAAGCCAGCCACCGCTTGATGCACATCTGTCCTATTTGTTTCTGATTGCTTCTGTTTGATAAGTATATTTGCTCATCTTTTAGCGCGACACCTTTTGTTTTCTTTTGGACCGACTGGGAGAGGAAGTGCTGGCACTCGGTGCGCTTATGTTTCCCCTCTTTTTTTACTCCCCACTCCCATTTTTTTCTTCATCCTTGGCCACTGACTACACTTCATTCTAAATTTATTGCTCGCTAAGAAAAGAATATAGGCTACATATGCACATATGCACAGGTAAAATGTGCCTTTCTGTGCTGAGGCCTGGTGTTTGTCACTCCTTTTTAACTTTTTATTTCAAACTTTAAATTGTTCACCTTCTCACCAACACAATGTTTTGCCACATAAACACTCATTATTCACATGATCCTGTCTGTCCATCTGTGTGGAGGATGAGTCAAGTCTGGACCTGTGTCCAACTGTGATTTTGCAGTTACTCGCCTAAAAAAACGGACCCAGACTGTGGATAAAAGAAGTAGGAGGTTTTATGTTCATTCCTCAGATGATGGACTGCTGTTGGAAGAATGAACGGAGCTTCACTGGT
>OMLF01033266.1:4503-22760 GCA_900302615.1 Holocentrus rufus
GAAATAAAATTTTTTTTTTTTTTTTTTTTTTTTTTTTTTAATACAGCATTTGGAAATTGCAGGTGACATCGGCTAAGAAACAGCAGCTCAACATATAAATCTCAGCTCAGGTAGAGCTTTGATTGTAAATGGTCAAAGAGTTCAAGTAATTTCCCCGAAGTCAGAGCATTATGTCTAAGCCCTAAGCTGATAGACGGATAAATATGTAAAGATTCTCTCAGTGACCAAGAGACTTTTTTCTCCGATTACTTTTGAGCATCTCTTATGTTACTGATGTATCATCACCCGTAACATTTTTTGAAGGAACTTATACTGTGCTCTCTGGAATGCTTCGTCCTCAGCTGTCTTTTTTTTTTTGATGTCTCATTGAGAATACAGAGATTACAGACGCAAGCTTGTAAGGTTTGTGAAGTTTCAGGGCTGGAGCCTCCATAGAATTTCAATAGGTTTTCATGGCAAGATTTATAAAACGCCTCCATAGTAACTGCTCAGAGGCGATCACAACGCGCATAATTTGAATGTCGTCCTGTTCATTGTTTTCAGTGAGCCAGCAGATGAATCCATGACAATTGATTTTTATTGTGCGCTGTTAGACGTTTCTTATTAATGGCAGAGTTATAACATGTTTCCGAGTCCTTCAAAGTTCATGACATTTACAACAGCCTGTTTGCTTCTTTGGTATTTACTTTGAAGGTTAGACTGGCGAGTGCAAGCAGTTGATTTTTAGTCACTGCTACCCAATGAGTGCTTGGTTCAAAAGCTGCAGTGTGGACGGTGTGCATCATGTATGGAGGAGCATTCAAAGACAAAACATTTGAAATGTAGCACGATTTCAAACTAATGTAGGCAGATTGGGGTACTGAACAGGTATCCACACAATCTCGTAATTTTTTCCAATCTTCATCCCATGGGAAACAGCTGTACACAGGAAAAATAACACATCGTTGTCTTCACTGAATATGACACCATGGCAGTGGTGTGGCACTTTTTTTTCTCGACTGTGCTATGTTGTCAAGCCCTAAGCATTCTTGAGGAAAAGTTATAATTAACTGAGCTGAGATAAAGTTGAGCTTATTGCTAAACTGGTGTGTGCATCAGTGTGTGGTGATGGCTCACTAAGTAGCAGGCAGCTGTAGACAGCATTGGCAGGTTAATCAAAAATTAATGGGGAATATCACAAATTACTGTTTAAATACTGCTGTTGGCCCAGAGACATGTACTGGAAAGGCAGAGTTGGAATACCACTGTGAATATCTAATTTCCTTAATATGGAAGGTCACATTGTCACATTTGCGCATTAGTCTAAGTGTGTCTAGAAGGGGCTGCTCAATTCACATTCCTACTGCTGGGAATTAAAGCATGAAAGTATTACACCTAAAAACAAACTCTGAGAAATTATTCATACTCCAAATGGACCAGTGCTTTCCTGTTTTGCAATTAGCAGCTTAACAGCCTCCACTGCCATGGTGTTTTCTTGTTAGATGATTATCATACCATCATGATTAGTGTATACAGTATGATCTGAGAATCTTCTCCTTCAAACGATTAATTACAAATGAATGTATTTTGTATAATGTCGCTAAGATCTGTCATTTCTGAATGCCGTGTCTATCCAGCAACGCCTGCTGTCTTTACAGTTTCCAGATAAAATGTTGTGTTGTGGCACATCCTCCCTCTGTAACATCAGACCGACAGATGCATTCAGTTACAATGATGATTGTGATAATTATGCGTTGGCCCTCTCCATTAGCAGGTTTCTGTTCTGTCGACTTCAGACTGAGAACATTGTAGTGCTGGACATACATGAATATTGTTCAGCTTCACTTGGCGTCAGCTGCGATTTTGGTCATCTCTGTTATGTATCTCAGCCGTTTTATGTTGATTAGCGGGTTGGGAACAGAGACCACACAAAATTCATGCACAGCACTTCCTGTTATTCTAGAGCAGATGCTGATTGATTTTACTGAGGCACAAATACAGCACAGATGTTAGCTGCACAGACGGATGTATTAGTGGCCAGTGAGAAGCCATAAGAGGATAACACTGCAGCTCACTTCTGCTTATTGAATGAGATATAGAATTCAAAATATGTAAACAAGAAAAACAGAAAAAAAAATGTAGTAATTAAATAACAGCATTTATGACTCCTCACCTTTCCCTTTAAGTGGTCAGTCAGTCAAGAAGAAAGAAAGAAAGAAAGAAAGAAAGAAAGAAAGAAAGAAACAAACAAACAAACAAAGCGCTAAAAGAGGTATACAGATTTGAGAAACCAATTTCATTAATTTTTTTATTACAGCTGGTAATTTTATTCCAGTTACAGTACATTTATTCAGTCAGCCTGTCAGTATAACCTGTGAAGTTATGCAGACGGTAAGGAGAGAAGTTTCAATGCAGATTTTATTTATTCATTTGACATTTTGCAGTTACTTTATGCTGAAGAGTTCACTTTGGGTGAATAGATGATGATTGATGGTGAATAAATAAGCAATCTAAGCGATGAAAATATAAGCAATGTAATTAATGCTGGCTCAGTGTAGGTGAATGACTAAATACCGAGGACATTTAAGGTCACTAATGCTGGTTGCCTATTCAGAATTTCAAATGGCGACATAATGTATATGCTATAAAGTTCTGTGTATATTTTTTTATTTTTTTTCCACCAAGGCATTTTAATCAGCAAAACTGCAGCATTTCTTTATTTTTATTGGAATGACAAACCCAGCATAATGTTAAACCAGATATATGACCACACTGAATTAAGTTGTAAATTAGTTTAAATTAACCTTCTCAGTTTATACACAGCTTAATAAACTCACCCTTTAAACATTTTATGAAGGTGCCCTCACTTATATTTTCATGACTTGACGCAAACTCTAGATGAGCCCCTGACTTCTCGGAGGTAGCCATTTAAAAACACTGCTGTCTGTTTCTGCATGGCGCTCTCAGTCCCACCTGAAGTCTTGCCCCACCGTCTCATAGAATTTGACATTAAAAGGCCTATAAAACTCCCGCAGCTGTTCGATAACCTCCTGGTCGATCTGCACATGAGTCCTGCCCTTGGATTTGCCCAGGCAGCGCGGCTGGCTGCTGCTCTCGGGTTTCTTCAGACAGGGGAAGCCTTTGGTTCTATTAAAGTAGAAGTGCTTGTCTGTGATTATGCGTTTCAGTCCTAAAAAGTCCTGGACTCGGCCCATCTCCCCGGCTGGATCCGTGATCAGGCGCTCCCCGCTCACAAAGTGCATCTGCGACGGGCGAAAGTACTGCAGCCAGTTCTCCAGGTGCAGAATGTACATCCCAATGCGAATAGCGTTCCAGGAAGTGTCGACAACGCCCAGACTTCTGTTCTTAAAAGCCAGCTCCTCAAAAGTTGGGATGTCGGGCTTCTTGGAGAGAGTCTGTGTGTAATCAGAGATGGCTCTTGTGACAGGGTTACGCACCACAATTATCAGCTTGGTCTCGTGGGACATGCTGGAGATCCGTCTCGGTGCCTCTCTGGTGACGAAGTAGCTCGGGGTCTTCTCTAACGTGATTTGGCTGTCTAATGTCCGTGGCATTAATCCCCTAGGTAGAGAAAGAAAGAAAAATGGTCAAGTCAAGAATAGCACCTTTCCCCCTTTCCGGGAGCTCTTCTGTTTTATGGGTGACAGCAGTGCTAAAATGTAGAGTTTCATCTCAGAAATTTGATCATCAACCCGAATCACTGGCATCACCAACACCCAAGAAGAGACTGGGTCTAAAATCTGTTTCCTTTGAACTGGATCATTATTGTTTCTGCAGAAATACTCATATATCTTATTATTGTGAGGCAATTTTGTGGTTCTAACATGAACAGCAACATAGAGAGAGATCACATTGTAGTACACTGCAGCACTTCCAACTAACAAATGGCGTGAAATGATCGAGGTCAGGACATTCTTTAGGTCACTGGTGACGCAGCAGCTTGCATAACCACAACATCCATCATCATCACCATGCTGTCATAATATTAGCTTTGCATCGTTTTTGGAAACATTTGAAAATTATACATCATAAGAAGAACATTTTTCCATATGTTGGCTTTCACGGCACATGTCATTCGGTTTTGACACCTTGTCTACACGAGGTGGAGGCTGGTCTCTGATAACAGAGCTCTGATGGACACCGGGTCAATTTGGTTTTGAAACATGAATAACTCAGCCTCCATTCAGAGTTTTATAGTGGAACATTCATAGTGTACGCTGCGCCTTCTAAATTGAAAAGCTATTCTGCTGAAGAGCCGGCACAACTGCTCAGTAAGAGTAATTCCAATATGGTGCTATTAAATTGGTCTTTTGCTTTTATGATTACAGAGGACATGGCACCTGAATTTCTACATTTCACTGCAGCTGTGAATCAAATTCTGGATTTCCAGTATGTTGCCACACAGTTGCGATGATTAAATGCCACAATTTCTTTATTATTACTGGGGGAAGGCTTGGATTAATACCTAACCTTTCTCAAAGCTGTCTTTCTCAAGGTAGGGGTGGTCATAGGTTACCTCTAAAGTCTTGGAAATATCGATCCATTTAGCTTTATTTATGAATCCTGAGTTGTTGCCTAGGGTGCCTCAGGGCCACAGGCAGCCATTAATCTTTCATGAGATGGAAGAGCACCTTTGCTTTCAAACAGCTTTGCTACACACTAAAAAAGTTGCTGCCATATTCCAAATAGTACAGAATCTAAACTGGGTATTGGTTATATGATCAGCCAACTGTTTTCTTTATGTTTCTGGTCAACATTACTCATCTTTTCCAACCTTTGGAATGAAGTTATCCACACCGTTTCAATGAGAGGATTCTGTGGTTTAGAAGTGCAAATAGTCATGTCACAAAAGCATAAAAATGGACTCATAATATGAACACCTACAGTGTTATGTCACAGTTGGGTCTGCAAACAGTATGTCACATTCACAGCTGGTGAAGGAGTGTCAAGCTGAGCAAACCAGGAAGAATGCACAACCTGTGCTGCAGAGGAAACTGTGTTTACATACATGCCAAAACTTTGATCTGATCACAATTATGAAAATACTGTGATCAAGCATGAGTTCATACTAAGTCTACTTCTTACTTCAATTTAGGTCATTTTTTATTAAAGTGCACTGTGATCAATACATGCGGCGCACTACGATGTCACTTTAGTAGAGGGTTGTCTAAACATGTAAACATAATGCCAGTCCATCGGAGTTTTTACAGTATTTGCCGACAGCCTTTGTGTCTTTAATCTCATTACTGGCTAAATGACTGGATAGATGGTTGCATGAGAGCCATGCAACTTTGAAAGGAGTATTTTAACTGTAATTCATGACAGGATAGAAATGATCAGTGTTCCTTGAAGAACAAAAGGGAGCAACCAGTTGTCAATGTATTCTTGCATGATATCATCAGTATTGACAGAAGCTTCTTCTGCTGTGCATTTATCAGTTTGTTTGACTATTCACAATCAAAACAAGGGCAATAATTGCTTTATTGTGCATATGGACTTATTAAAAGCATATCTAGAGAATAGACTTGTTTCTGTTAGTATATGTGCAGTGGATGCATTTTTACTATCACCCATATCAATCGCTTCAGTGGTCACATTCTGAATGCTGACAATTTCATTTTCATTCATTTCCCCATTCACTTGTGTTTCGCAAACTGAGACTAAAAAACAAACTTCCAAGTAAAAACATGAAGAAGGCTGAAATTAACTTTAAAAGGTTATCACAAAAGAAGTTGCAGGTTTGTGTTTGTTTCATTTATCCAATTTCAGGCCTAGTTTGAATAGAAAATATGATATGTGAGTTCTGCACAGACATGATAGTCGGCTGCCAATAAGACACAATCCTACTGGTCAGAATTGTGCTGAGAATGTAAACAAAGCGAGAGCAGTGGTTCTCAAACTGGGGGTCGGGACCCTGCAGGGGGTTGCGAGATGATTAAGACATAGAAAAACATTACACAAAAGTATTATCAGGTTTATTTTCTCCACTTTTTGATTGATTTCCTGTGTAATCCTGAGTCATTTTAATATTCGAGGCCTTTATTGTTAAGTAAATGAATTAAACAACCTGAAAATGCAGAGCTGTTTTCCAGTTGGACTGATCACTGCTCTGCATATGCAGCCTGTAAGACAGGTTGCGAGTGGGCATTGTTTTAAGGGGTCATGAGCAAAAAGTTTGAGCTAGAGAAAAGATTTTGAAGAGGGTGCGGTAATCTTCTTGAGATGAGAACGTACGTGGCTCAACGCCTGTAGGTCCAGTCTGAGTTATATCAATTTTTCCCACACATGGGAAACATGCTTTTATGCTGGAGAGGGGTATTTAAAAATGACTACCGTGGAGGAGCCATGGAGATTAACATGATGCTCTGTCACCGGCAAAAAGACTTTTGCAAAAAATAAATTACCCTGCAAGATTTTCCTCATAATCTCTCACTGTTGCCATTGGTTTATACAGGAACACAAGAAATTATATCTTCTTCTTCGTTGGTAGTTGCTCTTCACCATAAATTTTCATTAGTGCCCCCGTCTGAAATGCATGGTATTGCAGCAGATGTTTGCGTCACGTTACAAATGTTTGGCTGCACATTTTGCTGTGCAAGAACACAAGTGTTTGCGTTTGTGTTCTTTCCGTCGACTATGTAACAACTCCGGAAGTAAAGTAAAAATACAAGGTCGATGTAAATTTGGGAAATAAACACAAACCAGCGACTTCTTTTAAAGTGCTTTTCAGCTTTTCTTCATGTTTTATTTAAGTTTGTTTCTGAGTCTCACGAAATATATTGGAGTGAACGAGGAGATGAAACTCATCAAGATTCAGAACAGGACCGCAGAAGCAGCTGACATGACTGAGAGATTTTCTGTGGCCAACGATTTACCAGCCATCCCTATTCCTTTAAAATATTTTTATAGTAGTAAGACAGATTGAGTGTGAGAGATATATATAAGCTCAACCACAATGGGAAAAATATTAATGTAAAAAAATGCAAATTTTCTTTTTCTCAGTAACCATCAGTGATATTACAGCATAACTGGAACTCTGGGATTTGAGAAAGTAGAACAGTCATACTTTGCTTTATTGTCAACCTGTATTGTACTGCATGTGATGTGTCTGAAGAATTAAGTCAGCCTCATGTGATCTGGAGTAAAATGATAAAATCTATTAAAATCAATGTCATTTACTGAAGGATGAATCTGCTGCCTGCAGGTCTTTAACAAATCCTGAGAGGCTGCTCCGTTTCTTCTGAGTGAAAACACACCAAGGAGAGAACTTGGTGCTCCTACCTCCTACCGTACATCATGAAACAATTCCTTCTTCAATGGAGGGTGCATATACAGCATAATGAAGGGAGTAATATGACAACATTGCCGTTCCTGTCAAGGCAGTGATGATCAGTGTTCTTTCAGCTCTATAGGAGATCACGCACATGTCAGTCTGTTCCTGAAAGATGACATGAAAACAGAAATATTGACAAAACCTTCCTGTGCTCTGCATATTTAAATTCGCCCTCTGTACCTGACATTTTTGCTTTGTGTTTGTTGTCCATGTAAGGGATGTGCAAGCAGCTAAAATGACAACCAATAAAAACAAGGTGCAGTCCAATACTCAAAGCTTTTACACTTCATTTTTGTTGAAAATGGCATGAGAGCTGTTTACTTTTCAGCATTAGGGACGCTTTCATGTTGGCAGGGGCAGCCTGGTCTGATAAATTCCAGGTCACCTACCCTGAGCTGGTGTTAATGAGGAACGCTGTGGGGCGCCAATAATATCTATAAGAAGTTTTTGATCTAGCATTTCATATTTAGGGGGCTGTTATCACAAAACGAGCATCCAAATATCAATCAGCTCTGGAGAAGCAGATTTGATGCCTACTGCATTTGGAAGTGGACCCTGAAGCGAAGTTTCTGCCTGTGTTGCAGCAACAACAACAACAACAACAGCTGAAAACCTGGAATTAACATTACTTGTGTGTTTCTTTTTGAATAATCGAACAAAATGAACGTGATGAGTGAGTAGCATGGTTTTTTTTTGATGACTGGATTGATTTCATTGATGACACATGGCCACAGTCGCCTCATTTATGCCTAAATTCTGTATTGAGATGAGAATCAGGCGAACATGGGTACATGTGATACCAGAAGTTGATTTTTTTTTTTGATTGATTGATTGATTGACTTACTTATAAACTTACTTTGTAATTTTCTATTTTTCTGTTAAAAAGTATTTATTCGAAAATTCACATAATTTTATTACTAAAAATGTATTATCTGAATTTGCCTGAATCTCTGTATCAAACCCTGTTAGTATGCACTGCGCCTACTTCTTAGCAGTATCAATGGAAATAGACTTTGAAATGAACTTTGACATGGACACCTTGCCGAGGTCCTCGTCAATAACATTTAGACAGACACAAGCGTGAACATGCACATGCAGAAAAACACCTTGATTAACTGCCGTTTGACTGAGGAACACCGGTAAAAGATTGATTGATTACCACCTTCTCACTCTGAGCTCAAACTAAATTCATTGGAGGGTAATTTACAGTGCAGAGCAGAGTCTTCTTCACAGGTGAAACTGAAGTCAGGATGCATTACAGGCCTGGCTGTGACATTTTAATCACTCTGGGAAAATGAACTGAGGTGTGGAAGATCTGCCCAATATTACAAATGTGTCCTGCTCCTGGTAAAATAAAAAGAATGTGTCTGAAAGCTAATTACTGCTGGATCCTTCAGCCCAACACTCAATGCCATTTCTGCCACATTTTACAGAGGGAATTACTATTATTACCTTTAATTTAGGTATGTATAGACTTATTAGTGTTTAATGATTTTGGGAAAATAGTAAGACAGTAGGTTTGTGTAAGAGTTATACAGTTTTAACACCTTCAACTCCTTAAAAGGCTGTTTTTATCGATAAAACACTTAGCATGTAACACTAACAAACTCAATTGGGGTTAATTTATTTAAGGCAATGTATTTGATCTAGTACTACTACTGGATTTTATTCTATATACTGCCCTGCTCTGAGAAACTGTTTGAATGTTGCATGATTAGATAACTCAATCCAAGCACTGCTCCCCTACATCTTAACATTTCTATAAAGCAATTTGCAGTTACAGTTTCTGTTGATGATGCATTTCTCTGAGAAGGATCAGCGCTGTTATTGTTATCATTCATTTAATTAAAAAAATCCCAAGAATCTGTTTCTCTGCTGGTAGTGACCTATTGCATACAAGAAAAGAGCATAACTGTGATCCTGGTATTGTATGTTGTGGCATGTAGCCCCGAGGGAATAAAAAAAGACAATTTCTCAGAAAGCCCAAAACACTTTAGTGCAATTTAACCAAGTGCAAAAACCTAATTGGGAGAGCCAGAGCCGTAACACTTAGAGGATGTTTGCTGCTGCTTTCCACTAAAAACTGGTGGAGTGTAGTTTTCGTTTTCTCCTCATTTTTGTGATTTCACCACAGGGGGACAACATGTTGACTTGGCATTTATCAGGAGAATAATGGCCAAGACAGCAAACAGCTGAAAGACAAAAGAAGCAAACACTGCAAATCTTGTTCTTATCTTGATGCGACTTTACCAAAGCATTTATCAGCTCATTATGAAATATGTTTAACCTCTTCAACCCTGCCAATCCCATCAGAAGGTTTGTATTATTCAAAACAACGGAGCTTTAAATTCTAGCAGAGATCCCAGGTTTCCAAAGAGAGCAAATATGCTGAGCTACAGCAAAATGTATAAAAAATGATGCACAACCGATCTCGATATTTTCACTTTGATATAATGGTGCAGCAATAAAAAAACAGTATCTTGGGTCTGAATTTTTCACTCAGTACAAGCGTGATGTAGCTTCAATGAAACACTACAACCAGCACATTCAGAGGATGTTACGACTGTGCAAGATGGAAAAAACAAATCTAACTTTGAAGCCACTTAAGGGGAAATTTAAGGGACAAGCATGGTTGAAGGGGTTAACGATGAACTCTTCTGAAGATCATTATCTTCAAGCTTAATTTTTCTCTAGAATTTGTGCCATAAAGTGAAAAATACAAATAAATGAAAACAATCTTTCCACTGAATATAGCACATCAGATTCTGGTGCATGATGATTTGGTACTTTTTTTTCATCCTTTGTATCAAGACTCCCTCCCTCTGGACGCTACAACATCATAATGGAGAAAGATGCCACAAACATGGATGTCTGTTTGAAAGTACCAAGGACTCCTCATTAAACCCCGATACACTGCTCTCATGCAGTCTGCGTTTCCACAGGGAATGTATTGTACACTTTTCAAAGCAACCTAGACAGTGCAGGTCACCAGTCGGGCCGTTGTTGCTCAGCCAATCAAGAGGAAAGCACAGCACTAATATTGCTGTTTATTTCTCTGAGAATGAAAAGAAAACAAAACAAAATAAAACTTGCACGAAATGAATTGCTAATGATGCAAATTTTTGCCTCAGCTGTAACATTTCTTTTAGCATGTAAAGAAAATCAATGAAGTATGGACCGCTCACGTCCAAAAAAATGTGTCTTGTTAAGCAACTTTAACTTCTCAAGTGCAGCGCCGGGTTTATCAGGGATGCAGACCATCACAACAAGTAAAGGTCAGCTTTGATTCATCTTCTCCTGCACAATCAATGGACTCAGAATCTTCTCCTGTCATTTCACTGCTGTTGGAAATAAAATGGGACTTTCGCATATTGTCTGGCCAACATACATATATATACAATATTTGCAGGATTAAGTACAGAACAGTTCTTCTGGGCTTAAGCAGAAGGGAGCAGGTGGACCTCATTATGTGGAATCAGACTGGTACAATATTATCTTTCTATAAAAACTAAATGTTATTATTTTTGTTTGATGTGCAATAAAGCACTTTTCAATGTGTCATGCAGTTGGCAACTTACTTCTGTTGTATCATTATCCTCCCTGTCAGCCTTAGTTATTAAAACGACTGTGGTGACACACTTTTACTAATAACTTTTATGAGTTGGAGGATTTCAGGCAAGCACCAATCTGATTGGGATTTAATTTAGCAACATCAGTCACAGCATGGACCGTTTCTGCAGAGGCAGGTGAAGAGACTTAGAAAGTGGCCTTTACCTCCCACAGGACAACAAATGTTTGTCATTACAGGGACTGATAATAAATCCTGCCCATTAAACAATAGCGAGCCTCACAATCTGAGCAGGGAAGAGCCCAGATCAAAGTGTCCATTACATGTAATGTTTGGCTGCTCTCTGGAGTAATTTAACAACAGAACAGTTACACAGTAAATTACGGGAAACAGTGTCTGGGGCTCTCATTGCCATCACATTACAGAGTAAACCGCCATGTAGAGGGAGGATTATCAGAGTCCTGGGAATATATTTGCAATGTTATATACAAAGCTTTCCCACAAAAGCAAAAGAACAGAAACCAAAAAGTGCTTCATATTCATTTTTTAGGGGGATAATACAGAATTTACACCAGAGGTTCTGCTGTGAAAAGTCATAAAAAAAGAAAACAGGCACAAAGTGTCAAAAAATGGCAGGTTTACCTCGAATCTTCAGATTAAATTATGGCTAAACAAAGAAGTTAACTTATATGAACATCAACAAAAGATAAGGGAAAGTAGCATTTTAACCTCACAGAAAGAAAATGACATTTTCCCACTTCACAAAATATTATGCACAACTACAGATCTTTTTCTTGCATATGTGGAACAGTTTAAGCATTTCCATTTGGTCTGATCAAGTCATTTGCACACATAAACATTTATTAATGCAAATTTATTTCACAAGCTCATAATGATCATTGGTTCAGTCTCGTTTCTGAACATATTTCGGGGAGCTTAAAATACTTGGGACTCTAATTTGCCTCCATTAAAAAAAAAAATAATGATAGGAAAATGGAAACAGTCAACCAAATGTCCTAACAAGCATAAAATAAGGAACAATAACAAATGGAAACATCACTAAGTTAATAAAATATATCGTGTATGTAAAAAGCTTGGTTGTGTGGCAGGCTGAGGTGCATACTGTGACCTGGTCGGTTTGACTCCACCTTTCTTAAAATATTTTTTTCCAGTTGTTCAAGCTGAGAACCTGCACTGTCCTCTTCTGCTGAGTGCCTCTTACAGCACCTTTAGGTTAATGGCTGGTTGATGTTAACTACTTTCGACACATTATTAAACCGATTTTCAATTGAGCATTCAAGTGTCACATTTTTATCTCATTAGCATTTAAAGTACATATGTGGGAAGTGTAACACCTACTGTAATACAAATATCACTGCCTCCCCAATGCAAAGATCTACCAATATGAAATGTAAATGATCTTTTTCCCCCCATTTTTTTCACCATTTTATTAAAACATTTTAATACCAGAAAATAATTACAAAGCATTCCACGTTCTGGTCTGTACTCCTCTCGCCTGCACAGATTCAGTCCCTGCAGCCCACACCCATTAACAGGTTGTATTACACAGGTAGACTGTGCAGGGAAAATGTTCTCCTGCTCAGTGATTCTCATCGAGTCTGTGCCACTGCACTTTCTAAAAACCGCATATTCCTCCCTCCTGATACGACAGAATAGATCCAGTCTCCACTGGTAGGAGCGCTGCATTATTAAAGTATCACTCACTCAGATTTCGGCTGCGATGACATCCAATCATTAATCACCAGCAACAGGGGCTTGCCTCCCTGAAAGTCTATTAAGAGTTAACAAAGAGCGATCAAGACAAATACTGCAATACTGCAGCCAGGCCAGCTGAGTGGGAAACAGAAGAAAGTAAAAAGATCCTGAGAACCGGGCATTTCTCACTCAAATTTAACTGCTGGCTGAACATCCCTTTAACAGAGTGACTAAGACAAACGTCTTGTCGAAGGGGATCTATTTGACACCAGGCTCGTCCTCCGGGACATATCAGACTCAAAACATATTTGCAGCAACGCGATACAGTTCTGCTATGCCGTGAAAAGCTGAATAAAATGCTTGACCTTGAACCACACGCCCAGATTTTGATGGAATTTCAACGAGGCTTTTGTTTTCCCTGAAATAACAACGATTCATGTTTCGGCCTGCAAAGGGAGATGAGTGACAATTGCTCCTCTTGAGCAACAACACATAGACTCGAGCTGAGCTACAAGCTGTCACTCTGTCGTGTGGCATGGGAAAGTATCCAACAATACCAAGATGAAGACACTCCAAAGAGGAATACTTCTGAAATCCCTGCCTATATTCTGCAGATACACTTACGGCTGTGGGCGGTTGCGGGTTTCAACTGAGAAACACAAGAAAGAATAAAACACAACTGATGCAGGATCTTACAGTTTGCATGAAATAGACACTGAATATTAAAAGTGTTCCTGTGGATGATGTCTGTAAGATTGCATTCTCACCTATGCTGCATGTGCACTTGTATACTGTAGCTTTCTATATGTAGCGGCTGGTAAAGCATCTGAACTGAGATTAGCAGAGATTTCAGGAATCAATCTCAACTTCGGAGCTACAGGAGCTCATGGAAGTTCTTTCTGAGTTTCCAGTGGCCTCCAGGGAAGTTACAGTCAAGGATATTTATAAAGGGGAGTGTGGGCAGTCCACACACCTTTAGGTTTTTTCTTTTTTTTTTTTTTTTTTGTTCTTTATTTAGACGGTGGGAAAGTAGAGAAGGAGACAGGGTAGAGTGACCCCAGAGAGAAGATTCTGGCAGGATTTGATCCTAGGCCAATGGGGACACACACATGGTGGGAGAGTTAACAAGCTGACTCTGAACACAAGTGAAGGATTTCTGACTGTGGGATACTTCAAGGATCTCACTGCCTCCACACAGATATAGAAGGCACAGAGCTATTTTCATGGTGTTACATGTTGTGGGGGGGCATATCAGAGTCCAAATCTATTTTGTTTAATTTTCAGTTTTCAAGACAAATAATATAAAAAATCAGACATGTTACAACTGTTCAGTTGATGGGATCAAACATATTTTGAAGGCACTGCAGAGGTGAGAAGTAGAATGTGAATTTACATATTTGTCCATTTTGTGCCCCTTAAGTGCCTACTTTCTGCATTCCAAAATGAATAATTTGCTGCTAAAACATAAGGGCAGTGCAACGACAGTTTCATAAAAGGCTTGAGCACAGATATTATAAGCATTTATTTTTTCTAAAAATAGTGGTGCATACATTTTAATCCTTGCAGAGTGAATGCTAATCTGCATAGCGGACGCATTGTAATACCAAAATTGTGAAAGGTTTCAGGAGACTTTGGTGCTTTTCATGGCTTTACTTCTTGTCAAATGACTTGTGATAAATGTATGGGACGGGATACACAGAATGTTTGACTTTTTCCACCATCGTCACGTGATATATGGATGATATTGGCACATACATCCTGCCAAACAGTTGGACTTCAGTCTGCAGGGGCCACAATACTAGATTTGGCTCAACCTGCCAGAGGATCTATTTCCTGACTTAAAAAAAAAAAAATACACCATCCTCCTGCATTTTGGACAGTTCTCTTTGGGGAAATTTCTCAAGAAGAGTTGTTTTGTAATTAATGTTAACCATTACATGTCTCCTAGCTGCACTGGAATGAAGACAGCTCATTAATAATGGAGAGTTACGCCTGACCATCTCTCACTGTATAATGTGCAGTTTTCTGTGTTAAATGAGAACCATCCAACTTTCTGTCCTCATCAACCTTTCTGATGATACTGTTCCAGAGATCCCTGCCTCCCCGAGCCAATTAATGGTGGACCTGGAGAATATTTGTAGCCGCAGCCTCTCATACAATTTCAACACTTCTCAGGGAATCTACTGGAAGTGCTTCTGACTCCTGTAAAATCAATAGAGCTGAGATGCCCTTTTAAGTCTTGATGCTGTATAGCGATGTGCTTTTGTTTGATCTTTATGATTCTGTGGAGAATGGAAAAAGTGCCGAGAGAACTGTGAGGGAAATTGGTGGCAGTAAGATGTCTGTTTTATCAGCCCATATATAGTTATGTGAGTACCCTCACACAATATAAATGAGGCCACGTGTGCGCTCTGTTCAGGAGGCACGGTAATGAACACTGCACCATTTCTCTTCTGAGCCACTCGGCTTTGTCATATGCAAAAGGTAATAGGACAGACTGTACGGCACAATTGACCATTACGCTGAGCTTGATAAGTATAGTATGTTTCAATCTGAGGTTTCCAGCAGCATGCTGAAATAAGAATAGCATGCTTTTAAATATTAAAATTCAATGGCACCTTTCATGTGAAGCATTTGACTCGATGTAACTTTGTCATTTAGAAAAGAGAAGTTTGAAGAGGTTAAATGACTAGATAGTTAATAACTTGATGATAACTTGCTGTAGCAGCGAAAAACACGGTGTGTACAGAATCATAAAATTATCACTGAACTTACTCAGGGCCAGGCTAATACAATAAATGTCACTCAGCAAGTTTAAAATCCATTACCGCACACTAAGTTAAAGCAGTTTCAGTGTCCAGGGTCATGTTTTGCTCTTTATCACGAGGATGTGACCTGTCAGTCTGCCTTCTTTGGAAATCCGAAAGTGACAGGTGTGCAAAATTCCAACCATGCAATTTTCCACAAGTGACATTATATCAGTGTGAGACCTCTGTTTATCTGTCCTTATATCTCAAGTGACACTAAAGGGGGAAAAAATCTAATTTCACTTTGCCTGACATTGTATTTGTTCAAGCACTGGTGAAGCCCTTTTAGCTGTTACAGTGGCTTCATTGGGCTTCACTGAGCTAGTATATATGTTAGTGAAGGTTGTTGTGTGGAACGGACTAGTTGTTGGGACAAGATGATGTTTTGATGATCTGTTGCATATTTTGGAGGAGCTGAAAACTGCCCATCAGCTCATCGTTGCTGGATGTGTGGACACCAGATCAGTGTTTTGTGTTCAGCTGTAGTTCTGATGCTGAAGAAGTCGGTAGCTTCTGCTGCTCTTCAGTGTTGATGCTTGCTAATGAATTTCTGTGACAGCTTATTAATATGCGATGTCTAAGTGATTGCACTGTGTCTACATCTGGCCTTGTTTGTGCATTTGTTTCCTCATTTGTCTACATTTGGCCTTGTGTTTCCATACATTTCAAAGTGCTCGCGGTCTAGTCGTTAACCCCTTCTCCCCCAGGAAGGAAGATTCTCCAGGGCAGACATCGTCGCTCAGAATATAAAATGCCTTAATGTACCGAGGTGGTATTTAACAGGCTATCCAGGTAGCTTTGGTTAAGTGTTACAAAAACACTTAGAAAAACCCATTTGTCTATGAATAAAACTAACTCTTTATCAATTTAATGTGTGCAGTACATACAATAGTGAGGATCATCTGCCCCTGATATAAAGTAGCCTCTCTTGACAGTTAGCAGTGGTTTATATGTCTTATGAAAAGATATTTCAATATATAGTTTAATTGCTAAAGATGCAATGAAAAGTCAGATTAAAAACAGGAATTAGATTATAAAAGATTTAAAGGTGCACAGTAAGGAGCAAATATGGATTTTCATCTTTATGAGTTATTTTGTCTAATGTTATGACCTCAGGTAACCAGCTTTAAGCTAAAAGGACTCACACTCTATGAGCTCCAGTCTTTTTATCTTTTCAGTAGTAATGCTGTATGAAGCTTCTTTTGAGAAAGCTCCATTTCTTCTCCACAGTCAATCTTTAGAAACAGGATGTCTTTAGAAACTGTGTGGATCTGTGTGCATGCACTAAGGCATCCTGTGTTAAAAGACTTGGCTGCAACTACTGATTTAATTATTAATTATTCATTCAATTAAGAATTTTCACTCTACATTACCCCAACTTTTGATACAAGGAGTCTGTGACAGCTGTATGTAGCATATTTTGAGGCTGTAAAAGTCTGTTTGCAATCTGTTTGCATCTGTCATCACAAAAGCAAAACTACCTGCATTTTAAAAAACAAAGAGTGTGAAAAATTCAAAAGTTTACTCTCCATCTATATGTCAAACTATTCAAACAAACAAAAAACAAACAGACAAACAAAAACATATAACTATGTCCCGACTTTGTATTTTCAGGACTGATTCAAGGCAGCATGAAGGAGCTGTCCGTTCAGCACCATGGCACTTCTCACACAGGAGACAGTTCAGCTGGTCTGAAATCAGTTCTTAGAAACAGCAGCAGAGTCAAAGTGGTGTGGTGATCAAAGTTATGGCCCTCTACTTTGGTGTGTGTATGCATGTGTGCTGTGTGTGTGTTGTGTGATTTAAAAAAATGCCCCCTGACAACAGCTTACAGTCCATCTGAATTGTGATTTATAGTTATAGTCTTTGGATCATTGTATGAAAAAGGAGATGAAGAAAATAGAAATATAGCTAGCAGAAACTATGTTTCTGCTAGCGAATAAACATACAAAATTAAATGTGCATCACCATCTTTATACCTAGCTAATAAAGCCTACTTTCAGGATCATGCTGCCACAAAATGTAGCATTTTGACTACATGAAACAATTTTGGAGATGGGCTTTTATAATGTATCTAATGTATAATGCACATTATTCAACTTTGAGCCAAAACACAGTCTTGGAACCTGATCAATTTTAATCAAGAAACATTGATGTACTGTAATTGTTATGTAATTAACGTAAGCATGCACAATTGAATCATTACAAAAAAAGAGAAAACAGGCTGTTGGATTCATAAGACAGTTGCAAGCCAAGGAAAGAAAAAAAATCTTTATATCCTGTCTGCCTAAAGATTTGAGAGAGGTTTCAGCTGAGGCGTGATGGGCAGGTCCTCATATCCATGAGAATTAGCTGCAGCCTCTGGTGTTAATTTCTGCAGCACAGCCTGAGGAAAAAATTTCCTCCCTGCTTCCATGCTCTTGGAAGCATCCCTCTGTGGCCTGGCCAGTTCTCACCACTCCAGTGGCATTATGGGTAGGTAAAATATGTTAGCGGAGAGCCTGTAGTCTGTTTCAGCAATCAGAAGTGGCTTAGTTCAAGATGCTGTGATGGTGGTGAATTACTGGCCACTGCATGAAGTAACACCTCAATCATTTACCTTTAGAGAACTTTTGGTTCTTGCTCCCAACAGTTTCAGCCATCAGAAAAACAACTTAAATGCCTGATTCATGCTCAATTGCAGACATTAAAATGAGGTCTAATACAACGTGCGACATAGCCACCAAGGTTGATTTATGTTTCAAAAGTATTCTGTTGGGGAAAAAAAAGATACAAATGGGTACATAACAGCCTGCTGTTATGTCTTTAGATCAAATCCAACAGGGGCGATTTA
>OMLF01033316.1:2230-17909 GCA_900302615.1 Holocentrus rufus
CATCTCACCGAGAATAAAAAGCTTCTGACCCAAAAGCACACGGGGAGAGAGGGAGGTCCTCGGGATAACAAGTGGAAGGGAAGGAAGTGACATTTCCCAGCATGCCACTGAAATGGACTTCTCCCAGATTACAACACTGAAACAAGTGTTTGATCAGGCGGAGGAAACGTCTCCTCCCTCCACTCCTGCAGGCTGTTTTCACTGCAATCAGCAGCAAACTATTAACAATCACCACCAGGAACCAACCAGCCCACCGCTGACGCAGAACATCTGACACTTCACTGTTCAGAGTGAGATTTAAAATGTGTCAGTAAAAGTTTTTAGAAAAGAGAACAGGCTCCACGTGATCTTTTCCATGTCGTTCTAAAAGGACGAGAGCACAGAGTTCAAACTAGATTCTCTGAAGTGGAAAAATGAGAAATGACAAAATAAAGGGGACAAACAAAGTAAAGGCACATTCCGCTTCTCTTCTCTGCTGACTGACTGTTCACTGAGAGCGGAAACACAGTTTGTCAGTTTCAACACTTTCTGATGCTCAGTCTGTTCTCTGGGATGGAGACACTTTCACATGGAGGCAGGAACTGACACACTGAGGGAAAAGAACGAGTACTAACATTAAAAAATACTCAGGAAGCTCCTGAGTTACAGCAGCAGTAAATGTAATTAGTTACTTCCATGCTTGTTCTAGTGCAAATGTGAATAATTTCACTTTAATTCACAACAAATTGTTGTTTTAAAGGAATATTCCAACATTTTGTGCAAAATACTTTTTTTCTGACTTAACCAGATTGATTATTTTTTCACTTTGACAGAGCTAGGCTAATGACTCCTGTAGGCTTCAAGTCTTTATGCTAAGCTAACATGAAATGCAACCCATAGAAACTGAACCAGTGGACGTTCAGAGGTGAAAATGGTGTCGAACATCTTGTCTCAGTCTGGGTAAGACAGAAAAAGAGGATTTTGCCCAAAATGTTGGAGTATTCCTTTAATTCACTACAAATTGTTGCTTTAATCTCAATCTTTGTGTCAGTATTCAAGTTTGACATGCAAATAATTTCTAACTTAACACAAACCAAAATATCTTCTCATATCTCTGGAAGAAAATCCTTTCAAACGTGGGTCTGCAGCTTCATTCAAAACTTGAGACGGTTTGAAAACCATTTTCTAGTTTATATCGAACCAGCCAGTCCAGCACCAGCCTGGTCCTGTTTCACTGTAACATCCAACAGGCTGGTAAAACTGATAGTGTCTGGAGTGTTTTAGGATTAACTGTCACTGGGAAAACTCAGTAGTAGTCAGTAAGTCTCAGTTTGTGATGAAGCTGTGGGCTGCAACAACCAGAGGCAGATTTCATGTTACCTTTAACATGAAGTACACAAAAACATCGTTTTAATTCTATGTCTGATAAATGTCTTTTTTCTTAGATTAGACAAAAAATAATAATGCATAGTGATTCCTCAGAGTAAATGTGCAGCTGTTCCCACATGATGAGACAAACAACAGCCTTACCTGGAGTTATAGGTGTTAGTTTCTGTCCAAAGTCTTGTTGTTTTGTCTTTTTAAACCATGTTTGTACTCCGTTTGTTCAGTCGGCTGCTGGTCGTCTCCTGCTGAGCGTCGGTATGTTGAAGTGGCACCACACCTGCTGAGCACACAGAGCTGTGTTCAAACAGAGGTGGAGTCTCCGTCAGGTGAAACACAGTTTTACATCGGAGACATCATCAGTCCGCAGGAGAACTTCCTGATTCAATCTCACCCGAGCAAATGTCTAAATTTTTTTGGTTTTTAAATCACTTCTGTTTATTAAATAACTTTCCCTCTGTGATATTTTGGTATTGAATAAAATATTTTATTTGTTACCCAGAGATTTGCAGGAGGCCTGAACTTTTGTCTGCAGCACTTTATTTCTGTCAGAATTTCTTTATTATTCTCTGAAGTTTTGAAGACAGTCGGGATGAAATAAACATCCTGAGAACACGAAGCTCAGCTCCACAGCTGGAAAACATACCGATTTGCAAAATTTTGGCACAAAATGAAAACAAATTTTGGTGTTTTTTTGAGGGAAGTTGATGACATGCACTTAGCTGAAATCTGTAGTCAGTCATTTTTTTCAAATGAAGCTGTGTGATGTTTGTTTGTTTCCTGGGTTTGATTTTCTGACAGCACATGAAAGCAACACTTCAGTTGACTTGGAAATTCAGATGTTGGATCTTCCCAGCAGCACCTGAATGCAGCAGGGCAGACCTCATAGAAACTCTTATCACATATGCAATAAATCTGTTTGATTTCCACACATATTTTACAGAAATACTCTCTTTGCTCTCCCCTTGCCTGTCTCTGTGTTCAGTAATATTTCATACTTTTTTTTTGCTCTGGTTTTGAACCAAGGTTTCGCTGAAATACAAAAATGCAATCAAATAACTTTCATAAAACTGATACCGCCAAATGTTACCAGATCTGAGACAAACTGTCAGGAAAGAAATTCATTTGCTTTTCTCATGCAGTCGTCTTTCCCAGACAGATTTTAAAGTGGCTGTCCTGAATAGCAAGACACAGTTTTGGCTGCTTCTTGGTTTTAAAAAGCAGTTTGCGTTTTTTCTAACACATCTGATGCACTTGAAAGCAGCATCTGTTGACTTCTTATGGATGTGTCCAATAAATGCCTAAAATGTTGAGTAAATGTTAAGGAACAAGGCTTTGGGCTGCTGAACGTCCCAAATTACACACAGTTAGTCTTTCCAACAGTGAACTGCATTTTATTGGTTTTAGTGGTGAGATAAGCAAGAATGCAAAGACAGGACCGAGACGTAATCAGAGCAGGAATCTGTTTTCACACCAACTACAGCGGAGCGCCGACCCGGAAATCAACAGATCTGCTACAGGATCCGATAAACCAGCTCACTAACGCTGTGCTTTTGTTAAATAAATGTTATCTTGTTTCAGCGGACACTTTCAGTGTCCTAATGAAGCGCCGTGTCAGAGGAGGAAAACATCTGGGGGGGAAAACACAAAATCTGGGGATTTGGGCCAAATTTACTGACACTGAAAATCGGCACAAAACATCGGCTATCAGCAACTTCAATCCAAAACACCAAAAACAAAAGTGTCTGTATGAGCCTGGAAAACCTGAACGTGTTGAACTGACCAGCTGCATCCAGGCCGGTGGGAACGTCCTGCTCTGATCACATTTCATACAAACCAGCAGCTGATGTGGTGTGTTGAACCCTGATGTTCAAACTGTAAAAAAACGACACTTCTTCTTTTAGCGAGAGAAACTGCATCATCCAGCCTAGAACATCATATATATATTTATATTTATAAATGTGCGTTACTGTCAGGGCTCTTTGAAGCAGCTACAGAGGATTAAATCTGATTAAATCCAGTCGGAGCTGAACAGCAGCGAACCTGTGATGCTTCTTCTCAAAGTAAAACAGAAGACTGATCTGCAGTCAGTATTTACCACCCAAACCCCTTTATTCTTTTATTGAGAACATTTAAATAACATAAGAGCTAAATGTGGTACAACGTTGTGTTTAAAGTACACAGAGAGTCCGGATGGGAGCAGAGGGGATGAAGAGGGTTTCACTCCTACGTGCAGACAGACTTCCTGTCCTGGACTCGGCGGTTATGTACACTGAAGTGCGACAGCGGCCGGCGGCTCAGAAGTTGATGGCTTTGCCGAAGGAGGCAGCCAGGTTGGCTTCTCTGAACGCCTCCGACACCGTCTGAGGAGGAGAGACAGAAGCAGGAAAACTTTTTTAGACGGGATGAGGCTGTTAGAGGTTTCTGCTTTAACAGCGACATTATTGTTTTTGTTTTCTGCAAACCACCAGCTTTCTTATCTCATTGTTGCATCATTTTATCTTTCAGTTTTATTTGATCTTCCTGCTCCCCATCCCAAGGCATTCTGCTTCTTGCTTGAGAAAAATGATGGAAAATAATTCTGGCTGTCCCGTCAATAAATATTTGTCCCTCATTGACTTTCTTGGTGAAATAAATGATGAATTAAATTAAAAACTGAATTATTGTTGAAAATCCTGTGTGTAAATAAAGAAACATTTCATCAGATTATTTTCTCTTCACCGTGCTGACGTGTCCTTGGATTTTTTTAAATAAACAGCAACTGAAGCAAGAAGGACTCGGACTGTCAGAATAAAACATTTTGTAGCGCTTCACACCTTTGAAACCTTAACAGCTGACTGTGTGTGTGTGTGTGTGTGTGTACGTACAGGGTGGGCGTGGCAGACTCGGGCGACGTCCTCACAGGAAGCTCCATACTCCATGGCCAGCGCTGCTTCGTTGATCATCTCTCCTGCCCCCTGCAGGACAAAACAACAACAACAACAATCTGAGTTTATCAGCTGAAACAGAAACATGATGTTGGAAAAAAATCAGCTGGTACTGAAGCTGTACAATTACAGCAAAGATAACCATCATTATTTGTGCTAAATATAACAATCATGATTATTAACAATCAGCATAGTAACTAGTAAATAAATAAAAATAGTAAATCAAAATGCTTTGCTGGTTTAAACCCAAAGTGTCTCCAGCTGACACAACGATCCTCTGTCAGGGTCAGAAACAGTTCTCAGAGAGAGCAGCTCTTACAGATCCCAGGATGTGTGAGCCCAGCATCCTGTCCGTCTCCTTGTGGCTCAGGATCTTCACCAGACCGTCAGTGTCGGCGTTGGTCTTGGCTCGGCTGTTGGCTGCGAAGGGGAACTTGCCCACTTTGTACGGGACGCCCTGCAGAGGAGAGGAGGCTGAATATAGTAACTTGCATAATTTCCTTGACAATTTTAATAAACTTATGTGGTGATTTAAAATGTTATTAGATCATGTTTTATATTTTGTTGTCCCCAAAATGAATAAAAGTGTAAGGAAGGATAATGCAACCTGTTTCAAGTGTAATAACTAAACTGTGTGTGTGTGTGTGTGTGTGTGTGTGTGTCTAAGTCCAAAGCCCTGCAGAACACAAAGTCAAACTGCAACATCTGCTGGCCAAAATCAGTGCTGCAGCCAGTGAGGAGCAGGTTGATTTCACATCATGTGAGTGAAGTTTACTCTTACAACTTAAAGGAACAGTTCACCAAAAAAAAAAAAAAAAAAAAAAAAAAAAAAGTATTTTCTACCTCCAGTGCAGTCTGTCCTTCCAGATAGTTTCTGTGTGATTTGTGGAAGTTTCCAGTCAGTCTCCTTTCATCTCAGTACAATGTGTCTGGAAGGTAACTGCAGATGCAGTTTGCTGCTGTTGTTCGGCAGAAAATAGTTCCTAACAAAACTCTTCTCCCCTGAGGCCTGTGGGTGATGTTTGTTGTTGTCTTTTTGTCTGCAGTCGAGTTTTTCACAGGTAAATTTTTAAATTTTTGACATTTTGAGCTCCAAGAAACAAAACAAAACCCGTCCAGTTCCACTGTCCTGGGATGAAGGAAGACAGACTGGAAACTTCACCAGGTCACACAGAAACTGACCAAAGGGCAAGTGGGAAAATATGGATTTTTTTTGTGTGTTTTGGGTGAACTGCTACTTTAAGGTAACACTGACAACATCAGCACAGCATCATCAGCATGTATTTTAATCTCCTTACTCTGACACGTTGCCAATGGCCCCCCCTCTCACTCATTCACTCACTCACACACTCACTCACTCACTCACACACCTCCTCTTTGAGCTGCTCCTCGGTCTTGCCCACCCAGGCCACCTCGGGGTGTGTGTAGATGACGGAGGGAACACAGTTGTAGTCGATGTGCACGGCGCCGCCGGCCATGCCCTCCACACAGATGATGCCCTCGTCCTCGGCCTTGTGGGCCAGCATGGGACCGGCGACCACGTCTCCGATCGCATAGATACTGAGAGGAAACAGCAAAAACAGTAAGTGCTCCATCCCTCTCCTGTGTCTTAAAGAACAATGAAGTCTTTTCATTGCCACTGATTTTGAATCATAGATGTCACTCTGTCTCTGCACCAGCTCTGAGATATGACACTCGACATCAGGGCTTGTGTGTTATCGTCCCGGTGGGCGGGGCATGCTGCGGTTCTGTGTACCTGGGAACTTTGGTCTGGAAGCGGTTGTTGGTGGGGATGCGCCCCCTGTTGTCCAGCTCGATGCCCACAGACTCCAGGCCCAGGTTCTGGGTGAAAGGTCGCCTGCCGATGCAAACCAGCAGCACGTCGCACGTCAGAGTCTCACTCTTCCCTCCGGCCGCCGCCTCCACTCTGCAGAGAGAAGAGGAACAGGGTTTACTGCTCCTGCATCACTTTACATTTCAAACTCACAGACCTGATCCAGACCATCACTTCTAAAGTGGAGTGAAGATGTCAGTATGATATCTAATGGCATAAGAAGATTTTATATAAGATTTTCAGTGTTTAAGATTTTTTTTCACTACACTGAAAAGATGAATGAAGAGGGACCGCCCCTTTAAGAAACTCTGGTAATCATATCAGTGAATTTAATCAGTGTAAACACAGTGCTCTGGTGTTTAAAAACACTAACTTGCATGTGGAGGTGCAATGATTAAAAAAGTCTGAATTTCAAACTCTGAAAAACGAGAAATAACACCAGCCCCACATCGATATAAATCCTGCAGTCCTGACTTCACTTCTCCAGTCTTACTTCTGTAATCCCCAAACCCTCTGAGGACCTGAATCGTTCCCAGCCCCGCCCGGTGCAGCGGCTCCGGCCAGATACTCACGCCACGTCAATCTTGCCGTCGGGCCTCTTTGTGGCTCCCATGACTTTGGTGCTGAGCTTGAACTTCATGCCCTGCTTCTGCAGGATGCGCTGGAAGTTCTTGGAGATCTCCATGTCGATGCCCATGCCACCAACGTGACCCAGGAACTCCACCGCCGTGACCTTGGAGCCCAGACGCTGCCACACCGAGCCCTGCAGGACAAACACACCCCTGAGTGACAGGAAGCACACCAGCACCGCAGGTTTCCACAAACACACAGCAGCTGGACGACACAAACTCTACTGGAAATTTTAAAATCCCATTGAAGCTGAAGCAGTGAAACTGACCAGCTCAACTCCGATGACGCCGGCTCCGATGACAATGAGCTCTTCAGGAACCTTCTTCAGCGACAGAGCGCCTGTCGACGACACGATGGTCTCCTCGTCAATCTGGAGGGAGAAAATTCAATTCTGTTACGTTTAATCACATTTCACACACCATTTTTAGTTTCAGTCAGCCTTTTGACGTAAAAGCGCTTTATATTTACTAAAACTTTACTCATGCCATAATGATTCAATTAAGTCACTTGGGCCGATAATAAACGCAGAATAATCTCATCTTAAACCTGGTCAGTTAAGAGTTAAATGAGCCGCACCTCGATCCCGGGGAAGGGCGTGACCTCGGAGCCGGTGGCGATGAGGATGTTCTTGGTGTTGATGACCTGCTCGCTACCGTCAGCTGACACGGCCGTCACCTGGTTCTTCCCCGTCACCTTCCCAAAACCGTTCACGTGGGTCACCTGAGGGCAGTGATGTCACACTGTGAGCGCCTGCCTCACAGAAAACCTACAGACACTCAATCTACTGATCAATTGTAATTTTGCTAATTCAATAAAACAATAACTTGATAATCTGATAAATTGCCGCCCAATTTCTGGTTTGGACTCTGATCACTTCCATCAGACTTTGAATTCAGTTTGATCACTTTATAGACTAAATAATGAATTAATTTTTGGTTCTTAATATTGTGAGGGAGAAGCAGGCTTAACCTTGTTCTGTTTGAATAGATGTGCGATTCCTCCGGTCAGCGCTTTGACCGCCCCGCTCTTCTGAGACATCATCTTCTCCAGGTTCAACGTGATGCCTGAGACTGAGAGAGAGGGAGGAGGGGGGTTAACGAACAACTGTCAACAATATCAACATCCTGTCGGCATACATTCATATTCATATTCATGCATTCAATATTCTCTTCCCTTGACTTTATCAGCCAGACTGCCAAAATCTTTAAATGGCGACACTGGTCATAAACTGGTCAGGAATGCAGCTGTGTTGTTTTGTGTTTTGAAAGCTCATGAAACTCACTCAACACATAAACAACCTTGGAAACATTCAGGTAAGAGAGGAAAAGAAAATCCATTCCAGTCCAGTTGTTTCCACCTGACAGGATTCATACACGGACTCAAACAGCCGTGTGCTCTGTTCACCAGACTGAACACAAACATGATTTCAGCGAGTCAAACTCTTTTCATCAGTAGAGGAGCTGCACAGGGAATTGAACCCCTGACCCAGGCAGTGTTGGTGCCTTGCTCCAGTCTTTGACCATGAATATAAGCGATTTGTCCTGTGAAAGCCCGGTTATACTTCTTACTTTCGATGCCTCTGCTTTCGAAGTCCTTGCCGTGGGCCATGTGGTAAAGGTAGGAGTTGTTCAGCAGAGCCTGCAGAGAGAAGACAGACGGAGACGTTACAGCACAGCAGGGCTGAGGGGGAACTCTTCATGGGACATTTTTTGCCCCCTTTGTGGTTTTCAGGCGCATTTTGTTGGGATAATCTTCAGAGCTTTGCTAAAAAAAAAAAAAAGAAAGAAACTCCACTGTGTGGCTGAAATACTGACTGACTGAATTTTGCGTGGCAACATTTTTCTAAAACAGATTTTTATTTATTCACTGTACTTATGTGAGCTGAATGCCAGACTTCTCCTTCTCTTCCAGATCTGGAAATTGGGACAGAGGATTTTTTTGTGTTCAGAGAACAAGTTTTACCTTTGAAGGGATGCAGCCGACATTCAGGCAGGTCCCGCCCAGAGTTGCATTCTTCTCCACACACACTGTCTATAAAGGGGGAAATAAAATAAAATATTTGTGACAAAAATCCATATGAATGTTTTGCCTTTAAGAGGGAATCTACATTATTTATACACGTCACTCCATTTGGTTCGTTTTAACTTTAACTAGATTTGGCACTGGGATTAGGTTCAGCTGTACAAAATATTCCTGCAAATCAAAGCAGCCACAACTGCACAATTAATAAAAAAACAGCTATGGCAGTACTGACTACAGCAAGAAAGGCTGAAATCTCTCTCACTGGAGGGAAAGCTGTTTTAAAAAGAAACAAACACAAATTAAACTGAAATTCTAAACATTAGCACCTAATTTTTCAGCTAAAACACACACGCACACATGTACCCTACATGATGCCACATTCATCATGTATCACATCAAATTATTTTAATCAATAACAGCATCTTTCCTCAATGTGCTGCAGCTCTGAAGGGAACTCACCTTAAAGCCGAGCTGGGCGGCTTTGATGGCAGCGACGTACCCGCCTGGACCGGAGCCCACCACTGTGACGTCAGCATCGACTGCAGAGAGGCAAAACACCAGCTTTATCGTGAGTTTATCACGGCAGCTCGGTGCCGACAGATAACACGTAACTTTGTTGTTAAACCTCGCTCCTAAAGGACACGCAGGCTCCTGCTGCAGCTACACAACCACCAACTTTTCTGTTTGGCAGATCCAGGCTGAGTCAGCAGGTGAGAAATCAGCTCCAGGTAAAGGCAGGTAAAGGCTGTGGCTGGTGAGTTAGTCTTTCAGAAGCCACACATCTAGTCATCATCTGGATGGCCTTTTCTAGCCCAGATATCAAATCAGTTTCCAGCGCTGTGCTACACTAGCAGAGAGACGTCGCTAGAAAACTGAGATACTCTGTTGTTGTGTTTGAAAAGAAATATTTTAACCAAAATTAATCACAACTCTTGCCTGGCTGATGCAACTAAAATCATTTACTGTCTCTCTGACACATCTCTAAAACAGAGCAATCTGCAGTACTGACTGATGAACAGAAAACACGACAAATCTGACAGGTATTTGTGTCACTATACTGCCAACTTCTCCAACAGTGGAAGACTGGAGAAATTTCAATTTGTCAGGATCTGGACAAAGTACATGAAGCACAGGTAGCAAATGCATTAATGAAAAATAGGCGTTGGGCTGTAAAGTTGATTAGGGCTCATAAATTGTCGGCTTACGTGCTGCTTTGTCGGCATATGTTCTGACAGACAGGACTGAAGCACCGTGGAGTTTGCAGGGAAGGTGGTGGCCCCGCTGTGGGAACAACATACACACACGTTAAGAAACCAGGTGACAAACTGCATGATTTACAGTGGCTTTTTGAACGTTATCCTGTAAAGCAAACTGACAGTGAAGCAGTGGCAGGGCCTCAGCATGCCTGTGTTAAGCCAAAATTTGATTCTTATAAAAAATGTGTTTCCCCAGCAGTGGGATTCTGCTGTCTTGGTTTCACAGCAGAGGAAAAAACAACAAAATCAGGTATATTTCAGATTGTGTGCACCTCTTCAGCGTTTGCAGACAATAAAAACATAAAAAAAAAAAACATTCAGCATAACAGAATTTAAAAGTAGCTCCCTTGCAATAAACACAGATCTCTCTTCTTTGTGATTTCGCAAACCACAAGAGCCTTTCGGGTGTGCAGAGAAAGTGACAGGCTGTATTAAGCCTGCTTGTCATTTATTAAATTAATTTCCTCCACCATCATTTCATTCAACAACATGCCAAGGACATGAGGAGGGCACAGTGATGGGGAATCACATGTTCAGGGATGCAAAGTAAAACACCTCGCAACATCACGTCTTCCGGGTGTGAAGCTAAACCAGACATTAAATACAATAGATTTGAGCTTCTTTTCTATGTGCTCTCAATGGAATTAGTTTGGTTTATCTACATAACAGAATATGTAAGCAACCTAACACACAGGGTACATGATATAACGTTACACTGCGTGCTAGCTCAGACGTCAGCTAGCAAGTAAACAGCTTCATGGTGAGTCAAGTCTTCCGGTGTCAAAGAGAAATCCTCACTAACGACAGCAACAATTAAAAGTTGCCGGCAATTTATTTCTAGTACATGGCGACGAGCCGCAAGTAGCCAAGCTTGTGACATAAACAAAGGTAGCAGTTAGGTAACACAGCTAACTAGCATAGGAAGCTATCATGGATAGCTAGCGAGCCCCAATACGTCCAGTTATGTGTGGAGGGAACATCACGCCAAACATCACTCAAACTTACGGCAAATATAATGCTGTCTTTCCCATCGGTAAAGTTTGACGTTTTACGCCCTACAAAACAAGACTGGACATGAGGGCTGAATCTTTTTGAGTCACTCTTCAATTCGGCATTCAGATAATGTGCCATATAGCATTTCCATGACAGCGTTCATAATCTGTTTTCAGTGCTCACTAACCCCTTCCGATGTGTATGTTAACGTAAGTTATTTTGCTGTGGGAATAACACTACAACATAAATATAGGTTGCTACTTCACTGAAATAAGAGCTTTTTTGTTAGATTGTGTTCACGCCGACTTTACCAGTGGACCCTTAAGATTTAGAAAATACCTTTATTCGTGTTTTGAAGGTATGTAGGTTTGCCGATAAGCACGACAGAATTAAAATGCCAGATTTTCCAAGGAGGAGTTTGGCAGTGTGTTCATACCAAACGATTCCTCCGTCCCGGAGCTATCAGCTAATGTTAACCAGCTAGCAAGGCCCAGACTGCTTTGCCGGGAATAAGGTATGAAAACAAGTGACCACAGGACCAACACCCAGCCGCTCATATTCATAACCATTCTGAACAATATGTGCTAGATATTGGTGTTGTGAAAATCGCCCTTACCGTTGCCAAAGTGCGGTATAACTGATTCCAGCTCTGCATTTTGTCTATGTCCCTTCACAGGATCTGTAACCTACAGGCAGGCCGACCAGCCAAGGACTCCTTTCATTGCGCATGCGCAGTACCAGTCCAGCGAAAAAACGCCTGTTCGTCGCCTCTATATGACGTATGTGAAAGCTTACAAATATTTCTTATTCCATGGTTACAAGTGATAAGAAAATGTATGAAATTATTATGTACATTGTATTTCCACGATGAAAAAAATAAACTGTAAATATTCTTTCACTGTAACATTTGACATTATTACATACTTGACTGAAGTGTGTCCAAATTTAAGCTTGTGGTAATTATCATGAATTATCATTAAATTGGAGTGCAAGTATAATATAATATAAAGCCAGAAGTCTAATTTATTAGCTACATCTGAGTCTCAATAATCATTATTATTAACATTCTCAGTATTCTCAATAGCTTATTTATTTATTTAATATACTTATTTAGTACGGTTTGAAATCCAGATAAGAGAGCTCCTCCACTGAACTCTTGTCATCACTGTAATGCATCCAGGAGTGGATGCAAAGTTATTTCCTTAATTTGGACTAGCCCTGACCAGAACCATCATACTAAGTATCGTGGTATGATGGTAATGGTCAGGACTATATTTGGACCACAGAACTTGAATAGATGCATTCAATCCATTCAAGTTCTGTGATTTGGACATGGCACTAGATACTTAACGTGTACAGTCTTGACTCCAGTTTTTCAGTAGTGACTGACATTGTTGAACGTTGACGCTGCACCGGATCTGACCAGTTTAAATTCCATTTAAAAACAGCCCAACAGCTGATGTGTGAAGGCTCCGCGAGGAGCGACCGTTAGTACCAAAAACAAGCAAGATATATAAGCAATGCAAAAGAGTAAAACTTATTTTCAACGTTCCTTTTTTTAAAGCCCGCATTTCTACTCTTAATTAACTAGTAATAGACTTTTTATTTCACAATGTACATCTGATATTTACACCTTCCTGACCATTTTCACCTGCTCTGAACGGTGTTGGCCATTGGGAAAGGCAGAGATGCCAAAGTGCCAACGATGAACCAGAAGACAAACAATTTGCTATCTTTTGCAAACGATGATATGGCGGACGATGAAAGCCCACAATATGCACCTTCCGGCCCAAATCCCGGCAACACCGCTTTTACCTAATGACAACAGTTAGCTACTTAATAGAGAAGGTCTTCGCTTTTTCAAAACTCGAGTTTTTCGAAGATTATCATCTCCTCAACCTCAGCAACCACACTGAAGTAAGTGGCACAATCTTTGGCTAAGCTAGCCAGGTGACAATATGGCTAGCGAGCTTGTAGCTACCTAGCTATTAGTTATGTAAATTTTAATCTTTGATTTTACAATAACATTAACATGTTAACTTCTACCAATAGTCTGTTGGACATTTAAATCTTTTTACCCAAATTTTCAAAAAACAAGTGCTGTTTCTTAATTATTTTGCATTGGCTGTTATACACCAAACAATATGCAATGCAAAATACAAGATGACTTAGTAGTGATGTATTAATCAAATATTTGTACTTGAGTTGGTTTGTCAAACATTTGGCAAACATTTTTAAGGGCCTTTTTTCATAGGAGTAACTGTTATTTTACTTGAGTATGGATTTTCTACATACTCTTGCTTAGCTGTCCAGTGTGTCCAGACAATTGGGCTGGGACGATATGCTTATCTCTTGATTCCATACTATCACGATACTTGGGTGCCAATTCGATATGTATTGCAATTCGCAATTATGATTTATTGTGGGTTTTGTCTGCTTCTGTAACACTAGACCACGGGAAAAGTGGAATCATAAACTTCTAGAGACTGTGAGGTTGGACTGGATAGACTGTCCTCAAATGGCCTCAGGTTGTAGTTTGTCATACAGACCACAAGAGGGCGTCCTCCGTGCAACACACAGCGTTTGTTTTTATAATCCAGCAAGCATGAACACAAGTCAGTCACAGACTTTGTATTCGTGTCACCTGCTCAGAGTCTATTCTGTTCTGTTCTAATAATGAAATGCATGCAGTTACTCTAGATTCCCTGCAATCATTTGACCATATGTATTATACATTATTTGTACATCGTTTATCTTATATAATCTCTATACTATGTAATAATTTTGATTGGCAATAATGGTGATGTCACTGCCTGTCTGACCGTATATACCCTGTTTTCCCTGCATATATTGGCATTGATGTAATACTGTAATATTGGAGATTGCTGTCCTTTAAAATCGGTGTGCAGATTTTCTTAAATTTTGTTGAAACACTCTGTCCATAGTGTGTGAGCTGAGCCTGCCACACATATTTGTCTTTCTTCAGCCTCTGTAGTTTGAGGTTTTCCAGTCAGTCTTCCTCTTTTGCTCTATAACGTGGGCCATAATACTCCAAACACTCTACTCCATCCACCGTTCATTTTCCACCTCCCTTTGCCAAAAGTCATGCATTATGCAGGTGTTTGGTTCCAAAAACTGATGAATTATTGAAAAGCGTGCATTACCTACTGCTGTCTTTGGGGTGTTATAATTATCTGTTACTGTTTGACTCACTCTTACACCAACAACCTGATGCTTGCTGAAGGTAATCTGATCAGAGAGGACAGCATGTACTGTAAAGCAGCAGGACTCACAGAGACGCTGCATTACTGCTTTATTGGACAAAGTGTGGTGGAGAGAGAGATATCCCAGGTCAGATTCGAGCCCACAGTGTTGTGATTAAATGTTTTGCATCGCATCCTGGTGAACCACTGGGATGCCCAGACTGTATCCTTTGAGGAGAACAGCGGTGTGATTGAGAGCTACAGCCCGCTGCTTTGTACCTGCATGGAGTTTACATTTCCCCTAGCCATTCTGTCTGTCACTCTTGTAAATAGATGTTGTTGTTGTTTTGATATTTTAACATTGATACAGTCACCAATGCTTCATCCGCAAGGGGTCTAGGTGCTAGACTGAGAAAATCAGAGCAAGCTTTGGTATGGACTGGACTGAGCAGCATGGTGACTCAGTGGATAACACTGGTGCCTCATAGCAATAAGGTGGTTGGTATGAATCGTCTCAGCTGTTGGTTTGTATGTTGTCTCCATGCTTGCTTGGGTCTCCGGTTTCTTCCCACATGCCAAACATGCAGCTCAGGTGAATTGATGGCCCTAGATTGCCCACAGGCCAGAATTTGCATGAGTGTGCTTGTGTGTCAGTTCTGTTATGATCTCACAACTAGTCCTGGGTGTTCCCCTACCTTCTGCACAATGCATGTTGTGATGGGCTTGAGGCCCTGTGACCCTAATTAAAAATGTGAGGGTATGAAAAATGGTTGCATGGATGGATGAATAGATGGATGGTTGAATTGATAAGACTGCTATAAATGCAATGTGCAGTGATGCTGCATTAAAATTATGCTAAACTACATTGCATTTCTTATTATAAATGTACCAATAAGCTAAACCTAAACCTAATTACATTCATTAGGGAATTTTTTTTGAAATAGCCAAATTAGTGGTATCAATGTAAAGGTATCAAGTGGTCATGCTTAAGCATTTGACCCTTTTTCTCCCCATTTGTCCCTGATTTATTTCTGCAGGATCCCAGAAGAGCCTTTCGATAATAAGTTTATCTTGTGAAACACAGCTTGTTTGGGGCCCTTTGAGACCCGCTGACAGTCAAATTCAATTAAAACACGATGCCAACATCCCGGCAAACACTCCCTACTACTCAAGAGACGGCGGCTTTCAAAGTCAATTGTGTCCAATCTGAAGAGCCAGCCTTCATGTCCCATCTCAAGCCTTTTCACGTGCTAAAATAAGAGTCGCCCTTCCAAGTCGACATGAGCAAAGCGAGCGCTGTGAAAGGCAAAGAGAGAGCTTCCATTTGACGACTGGCTGCCTCAGGTCTTGTGTCTGTGTGACACTATGGGGCTCGGACTCTACAAAAGCCCGTCCTTTCTGCACTACAGAATAACACTGAAAGAAAAGAAAAGAGGGTGGAGGAAGGGGGGG